>JABUQX010041822.1:45000-57500 GCA_015478945.1 Trachelipus rathkii
AAAAAAAAAAGCGCTTGTGTAAATCGTTAGGAATAGACCCATCTAGAATGAGTATCAAAAAATGTCATAAACATAGTTTTTTAAAATATGGAAAAACAGGAAATCAATAGATACTAAAAGAAAAAGATCTCTCGAAATCGACATTTTGGGGATAGAAAAAGCTGTATTTGCTTTTTATTTGTTAAAAATTGATTGAAAATTAGGAAAGTAATGACCATTTTCAGTTTAGTGATAAAACTGGAAAGCCACATTGCCAATTTCAAACCCTGCCCATTTGCCGCTTTAATAAATGATCTTTTGCTTTAGATACAGTCAGAATTCATCGTTTATGAGGTACACAGCTCTACCAAGAGAAAATGTTTGCACAGAAAATTTAACACCATGGAAAAAGCTCTTACCATGTGATACCAAGGTATATATATATATATATATATATATATATATATATATATATATATATATATATATATATATATATATATATATATATATATATATATATATATATATATTTTTTTATTTTTTTTTTTTTTTGTGGCTCAGTGGGTTAAGTGGTGCGCTTGCACGCTTAGGGTCGTGAGTTCGAGTCCTCGTCAAACGGGATTTGTACTTTCGACTAGTCACCAGGACGGACACGAAAAATTGCCGTTTGTAGGAGATTTTCTGTAATTCATTACAGTTTACGGCATAGTGTATTAATACACTAATCTCAATACCCTCACCTCACTCATCCATAGCCAACACATACAACGGTACAACCTTTAATACACATACAGACACCTACATTCCTATTCGCCTCACGCACAGTAAGTCTGTGAGTCCAGAGCCTAGCCATGCCCACCGATGGCTGGAATATCTTGACTTGGTTCAGACTGAGGCTGGGGTTACTATCACCCTGATAACTGTGCACCTTTCCACTTTGTATGGGCCCACTGGTCGGGAAAAACAAATAGTAACCTTTCCCCCGATTATCGTGAAGGTAAAAAAATAAAAAAAAATAAATATATATATATATATATATATATATATATATATATATATATATATACCTATATATATATATATATATATAGATATATAACTATATACTATATATATATATATACTATATATATATATATATATATATATATATATATATATATATACGGTATATATATATATATATATATATATATATATATATATATATATATATATATATATATATATATATTATATATATATATATATATATATATATATATATATATATATATATATACTATATATATATATATATATATATAATATATATATAAGTATATATATATATATATTATATATATATATAATATATATACAGTATATATATATATATAAAAGTGTCCCCTCTAATTACTTGGCTTTTGATGCAACATGAAGATTTATGACAAAAAAACCATGTGGTTACCAGTTTTAGCCGACCCACTTGAGGTTATATAAAAGAACTAAAAAAATTGTCAAATTTCTTAGGTTAAAAATCCTTAAATTCTTCATAAAATGCTTAATATTTGTTCAATGTGTATAGATTTTACACTAAAAGATGCAGAATTTAATTTTAAACAATGTTTATTCTATGACATTTTCTTGTAACACCTATATTTAAAAAGTTATTTACAGAAAACTAAAAACAAATCGACTTTTTTTCCAAAAATTGACTCATTTAATATCTATTTGGTTGTTTTTCAGATACATAATTAAATAAATATCATCAATTTTAATATATTTAGCGATGTCTACAAGAAAAACAGCAAATAAATCAAATAAATACATTGTGGATGAATGCTTTAAACCCTTAGAAGAATTTCCTTTTGGAAAACTTCCCACTTTAAAGCAAGTGCTTGAAAGATGTCTTTACTTTAAAGACTATAGGAAAGACAGTGTTCAGAGAGATGTTAGTGTAGAACTATTCAATCTATGGGTAAATTATAATGTTTATCCAATATCTGTCATTGGAATTAAAACAAAGCTCAGCAGTTACATTGAAAATTTTTATAAATTTGTGAACTATGACAAAAAGAAAAGAGGACAAAAATATGAAACAGATGCAGCAGGTTTTATAGAAGAGGCAAATCAACTATTTGATGTACATCAAAAAGACCACAAGAAACTAGCAGAAATTGAAAAGAAGTTTCTATTAAAAATGACAGATGAAGATTACAAGTTTTATGAGGTGAGTATAACATCAAAAGTTTAGACCCAGCTTTAAAGCATTTACTCAAATACTCAATTCAAACTTAAAATTATATTTAACATCCAGTAGGTAGAGATAAAAAGTGTTTTATAGAATTTTTCCATTTTCAGGATCAAAAAACCAACAGGCATGGCTACTGCACTTCTAAGCTAGTTCCTGAAACACCTTCTGAAGCCAAATTAAAAAAAAAGAGTTATTCAAGAAAGTCTTAGTTCAAAGAAAGCTAGGAAACTGGATTCTTCTGAGATGAAAGCAAGCTGCTCTTTTCAAGGACTTGAAGAAGAAAGTCCTCAAGTATCTGGAGAAATAGAGAAATCAGATGCTGAAATGTCTGAGTCATTTTCAATTAGTAATGATTCAGATCCTGATTATAGTGGAGAAATGTCAAGTTCTGAGCAAAATCGAACAAGGCTACGAATGCTTGCTGAAATGTGTGACAGGTAATTTAAGTAGTTTTGTCATTAAAAGTTACAAAAAGCAAAAAAAAAAAACAATCTTACAAATCAATGCTTCATTAGACATTGAGATATATTCATACCAAATTCCTATTGAAAGCTATTTTTCTTATACATAGTACTAAAAATCTCTTTTTTCAGGTATCAAATAAGTGATAGAGCTGGTGCAGCTATTGCTTCTGCTACATTGGTAGATTTTGGAGTTATCACCAAAGACAAAATGCAGCATGTTATTGACAAGTAAGTATTTCTATCATACAAATTACTACTAAATACCTATCTACAATTATTTAGTTATAATTATTATAATTATAATTGCTTTAACACAACAATACCTTTCAGAAATAAATTAAGAAGAGAAAGGGAAAAATTGCGAGCAGAAGCGCAGAAAGAAGAAAAAATCCTGTTCGAAAAGGTCACAGGAATAGGCTTCGATGGCAGGCGAGATGCAACCCTTGTGAATTGTGAAATTAATGGGAAATATCACACTTCAACACTGCTGGAGGAGCATTATGTCATCACTGGTGAGCCAGGTAAGTAATACTAAGTATCAAGCACCTATAAATTATGAAAACTAAACTACCTATATTTATAAAATATTCTGTACCTATGTTATTAGAAATTTCTATTTTCAGATGACTTTTACCTTGATCACATCACACCAAAAAGCGCCAAGGGAATAGATGTAGCTCATGGAATATTCAAAACACTACAGGGAACAGAGCTTCAAACAAGACTGAACTTAGCAAAGGCAGATGGAACCAATGTCAATACTGGTCATTCACGTGGTTCCATTAGATATTTGGAAATGTTTCTAGGAGTTCCATTACAGTGGGATATTTGCATTTTGCATCTAAATGAGTTACCTTTAAGGCATATTTTTATGAAAATTGATGGAACTACCAAAGGGCCAGATAAATTTTCTGGAGCCATTGGCTCACAGCTGAATGGCAATGTTTCCAAATGGGGTGTTGCTAAGTTTAGGCCAATTCCAAATCCAAAATTTGTCATACTAGACAATAAAGTCATTGATGACTTATCGACTGACCAGTACTATGCTTATCGCATCTGTTGGGGTGTAATCACAGGGAACATAGATGATGATTTGGCCTTTTTAGAAGTTGGACCTATGAACCATTCTCGTTGGCTAACATTAGCATGCAGAATCTTGCGGTATTATGTATCCATTTCCAAACCTACTAAAAATCTAAAGCTGATTGCCGAATTTATATTAAAGGTGTATTTTCCTAGTTGGTTTGATATTAAGATTAATAAATATTTAACTGACGGTCCCAAAAACCTATTTAATGTGATTCAAAGAATCAATAAATTTCCTGATTCAAATGCTAGGAACATTTGTTATAAAGTTATAGATAATAACAGTTATTTTGCTCATGGTGAAAATATTCTCATTGGAATGTTAGCCGACGAGGATGAAGAGGTCAGAAGGAAAGCGGTTAATAAAGTTTTGCATTTGAAAGGCCTCATAGAAGACTTTCATGGTGAAGAAGATGATTTTGTAGGGGGAACGGTTGAGAGTGATGATGACAATGAAGCCAATGTTAGTGAAAGTGATTATCCCTCAATGAATAAAGATGTAAGAGTGTTTTTAAAGCCCAAGATTAATTTCAAAGCTGTATGTTATTATAAAATGACCCCAATTTCCCAATGGCACACAATTCCACCAGTTTTGAGACTGATTGAAGAAGATAAAATACTTGAATTTATCGAAAAACCACTTAAGTTAAGACATGAGTGTCACAGCCAAAATGTTGAAAGACATGTAAAACTTGTTACTGAAGCTTCAGCATCTGTGGTTGGACACGATCGCAGAGATGGAGTTATTCGAAACAAAATTAGGTCCAGGAAATTAATTAAAAATTTCAAATCAAAAAGTGATTTTAAATTTTAATGTTTTATATATTTTTTCTGTTTTCTATATAAATAACCACTGCACTACAATTGTAAGGATTTTATATCTTGATAGTTAATTTGAACATAGGGGTAATATATTAAAAGTATCCGTTGTCATATTTTTGTAGTATATGCCACTATTTCAACTAAAAAACAATAAAAAATTTAGATTTTTGGCAATAACTTCATAAATATAGTTTTTAGGAAAAAATGTTATTTCAATAAAACATGTTCTAAATTTAATTCTGCATCATTTGGTACCTAATTGATGCTTGTAGCTTATTTTATAAAGCATTTATGATTATTTTTGTATTTTTAACCCATAAAAATGTCAAAAATTTTACATTTTGAGACTTAAACCCAAGTGGGTCAGATAAAAATAATAACCACTGACTTTTTTCTTCATAAATGTGTTTTACAAATCAAAAGCCAGGTATTAGGAGGGGACACTTTTTGATTTGTTAAAATTTTTTATTTTTCAGCCCACCTTAATATATATATATATATATATATATATATATATATATATATATATATATATATATATATTATATTTATTTATATTTATATATATATATATATATATATACATATATATATATAATAACATATATATATATATATATATATATATTATAAAAAAATATATATATATATATATATATATATATATATATATATATATATATATATATATATATATATATATATATATATATATATATATATATATATATTAAGGGTGTACCGGAACTGAAATTTTCGGTTCCGACCGGAACCGGAATTCCGGAATCCCCAAAAAAATTCCGGCCGGAACCGGAATTTCTAATGAACTTTCCTTTAACTATAAAGAAATGTAAAAAAATAATTCTATATAACTTTCAATATAAAATCTTATATATATATATATATATATATATATATATATATATATATATATATATATATATATATATATATATATGTGATATATATAAAAATATATTTATATATATATATATATATATATGTATATATATATATATATATTTATATATATAACATATGCTATATATACATAAATATACAAATCTCAAGGGTAAGGGTTCAAACCCACTTAGGACCATTTGAAATATATATATATATATATATATATATATATATATATATATATATATATATATATATATATATATATATATATATATATATATATATATATATATATATATACAGTGATGGGCACGGTACATGAAAATTGCTTGGGCGATACCGGTACATCGATACTTGTAAATTCTCTTGGGCGATACCGATACTCGGTACTTTGAAAAAACGTTTGGGCGATACCGGTACTCGGTATTGTATCGCCGATACATCCGATACATCGGTACATTTGAAGACAAACAAAAAATGATAAATAGTTTTTCGAGAAATAGTTATACACATAATACATTTTATTACTGTTGATATAGTTTTTATGTCGATTCGGTGCTTCTTTATCTGTAACTTTTAAATTGTATAAAAATTAAAGTTAAACAAAGGTAAAGATTTTGAAATTTGCATAGAAACGAAAGTTTAAAATTGCTGTCACAGTGAGCAAGTTCAAAAAATTTCCCAGAAGTTATTAATTCGGACTTACACCAGTTTGTTGCATTAATTTTTTTTGAAATGTTCTTCGGAATCTTTTGGAACTAATGAATCACTTTCAGTGTTACATTTACTCATTGTTAAAGTTAATTTGAAAAATAAAACTTCAAAAAATATTAAATAAAAATTACAAACAAATTGACAAGCCTAACTCCTTCAATCAACTTGCAATAAGAGACTGCGAGTCTGAAGTCCGAACGGCATAAATTTTGAATGTACGATTGCAGGAATAAACATATTGGAACACGTTTCACTTAAATGATATAAGCTGCGTTTCCAGAAGCCCGAGTGCAGCCCGTGTGCAAAATCGACTCGGAAACGCTTCGAATTGAAAAAAATTACATTAACCAATCAGAGAACAGGAAATTTGAGTACCTGGAAACGGCCGAGCGCGCCCGTCGAATCAGCTGACAATTGTAAACAATACTCTTATACTTGTTTGTATCTATTTTATGAAATGATACGATATATTTAGTATCCTTAATATAAAAGTTTACTAAAAATATTAAAAAACTTTTTTGCAAGCCATTTTCGACACATGTTTTGTAAAGAAATTTGTTTGTAAACAAAATATCCTTCCGCAGCCCGCCCGTTTACTAATCCGAAATCAAGGATTTAACAACGGACGCCTGACTGTGACGTTTACGTAGAAGTGCGCAAACGGCCGTTGGAAACGATGCATGTGCGCCTATTGTGCCCGCCCGGGCTGCAGTCGGGCTTCTGGAAACACAGCTATATTGAACGAGAGAATTATGAAACAATATATATATATATATATATATATATATATATATATATAATATTTGTCACCATACACACACAGAGACCTATACTATATATATATATATATAATATATATATATATATATATATATTTATTTTACAGTTGTCACCACCACTCACTGGCAGAGCCCTATTCAAGGAGGGGGTGTTACACGCCTCATAAGTCAACAACTAAAGCAAATTACGCAGATGAGCACAGACACAGGCTTTGAAGTGGGGTAGATTAAATTCAGCAGGAAACACAGAAGATGGAAGAGAATTCCACTGAACAGATGTGGCAGGAAATAAGGAAGCACCGCAGCGCTAGCCTTGAGTTACCTACATCAACACAAAACTCATGTGCAGACACAGCACCCCTAGTGCTACGAGGGTGACGTAAAGGTGGAGGTGCGCGAGTGATAAGCTCCCTCGAGCACCTGCCGCTGCGGTACCTATAGAAAAGAGATAAAGCACCAACATCGCGCCGCAAAGATAGAGGGTCAAGTGAACTGGAAAGTACAGAACAGTTTATAAGCCTTTTGGCCTTTGACTCGACCCTATCCAAAAGCCGGGTGAAACCAGAGCCCCCCCCCAGATGTGAGGTTTCCAAGACAATTTTTTGTTTATGTTAAGGCCAAGGATGTTTATATTGTCAACAGGAGAGACGAGAGAACCGTCGAAAGAGATAGGAAAGTTAGAAGGTGTCTTAGAGAGAGGGAGATTTGTAGAAGTTGAGTTTTTAAAGAATTGAATTTTACAAGGTTCAGACGACCCCACCAGGAAATTCTATCCAGATCAGCGAGAATAGAATCGGAAAGATTAAGACGAGAGGCAATTCTAGAAGTAAAAGAAGGAGCAGAATTGAAATCAGTTGAAGAATGAAGGGTTGAGTCATCGGCATATGAGTGAATAAAGTTAGATGTGCAGGTGAGAAGATCATTAATGAAAAGTTGGAATAAAGTAGGAGATAAGACAGAACCCTGAGGAACACCACTATTTACAGAAAAGGAAGAAGAAGTCGCCCCATCAACAACAGCCGATATTGAGCGATTTGAAGAAAACTAGACATAAGTAAGCAAAGAGAAGGAGGAAACCCAAAGGAGGGGAGCTTGGAGAGCAGTGACGCGTGCCATACCCGGTCAAAAGCTTTGGATATGTCAAGCGCCACCACGCAAGTCTCCCCGTAGTTCCTAAGGGCGGAAAACCATAAATCAGTAAGATAGGAAAGTATATCGCCAGTAGACCTCGAGCGCCGAAAGCCGTACTGGCGATCGGAAAGAAGTGAATATATATATATATATATATATATATATATATATATATATATATATATATATATATATATATATATATATATATATATATATATATAAATAAAAAATAAAATATATTTTTTTTTTTCTAAGTACCGAATTTTTCGGTATCGGTACACAAAAAAACAAGTGGGCGATACCGATACATCGGTACTTTAGCAACAGTGTTGGCGATACCGATACCGGTACAAAATGTATCGCCCGATACAAGTACCCGGTACATGTATCGCGGTACTGCCCATCTCTGTATAATATATATATATATATATATATTAGGGGTGTACCGGAACTGAAATTTTCGGTTCCGGCCGGAACCGGAATTAGCCGGAATCCCAAAAAAAATTCCGGCCGGAACCGGAATTTCTAATGAACTTTCCTTTAACTATAAAGAAATGTAAAAAAATAATTCTATATAACTTTCAATATAAAATCATATATATATATATATATATATATATATATATATATATATATATATATATATATATATATATATATATATATATATATATATATATATATATATATATATATATATATATATATATATATATATATATATATACTATATATATATATATATATATATATATATATATATATATATATATATATATATATATATATATATATATATATATATATATATATATGAAGGAGGATAAGGGACATACAAAGGGAATAGGAAGCTCTTCTGGAAGGAAGCGCGAAAGGTTAAGAATGAGAATAAGGGGAATCTGCTTAGAATAATGAATAGGGATGGTGCTTTGTAACTGATGAAATGGATGTGAGGGAGTGTGGAAAGAACACTTCGAAAATCTGCACAATATTAACAGTAATGATGAGGTGTTAGTGAATGTGTGTGGGTTTGATGGTGCAAGAAGGAATAGGTATTTTGGGGATGAGGTTATTAGTAAGGAGGAGGTAATAGGTAGAGTGAGAAAGTTGAAGAATGGTAAATCTGCAGGTATAGATGAAATTACTGGTGAAATGATCAAGAGCGGAGGCGAGATGGTGATTGATTGGATTTGGAAGTTGTGTAATAAAGCGTTTATGGAGGTATAGTTCCAAGGAGGGATTGGAGAGAGCGGTAATAGTACCCTTGTATAAGGGTAAGGGAGAAAAGGGGAACTGTAGAAATTATAGGGGAATAAGTTTATTGAGTGTTGTGGGGAAGGTATATGCTGGTATTTTGGTCGAAAGAGTGCGTCGAGTGACTGAAGGACTGATTGGTGAAGAACAAGGTGCGTTTAGAATTGGTAGAGGATGTGTGGATCAAATCTTTACATTAAAACAAATGATTGAGAAAATGAGGGAGAAGAAGAATAAATTATATTTAGGTTTTATGGATCTGCAACAGGCGTATGATAGAGGTTAATAGGGAAGCTTTATGGCAGGTATTAGTGATATATGGTGTTGGTGGTAGGCTTCTGAATGGAATCAAAAGTATGTATGACGATAGTGAAGCGTGTGTAAGAATAAATGGTGTCAATGGTGATTGGTTTAGGATTAATAGCGGAGTGAGACAGGGTTGTGTTATGTCTCCTTGGTTATTCAATTTGTATATGGATGGGGTTATGAAAGAAAGAATCCGAGGTGGGGATGTCCGGAAATGGTGTTAGATTGACGGAGAAATGGAGAGAGTGGAGGGTGCCTACCTATTATATGCGGATGATTTAATTTTGTGTGGCGAATCTGAAGAGAGTTTGAGAGGATTGGTAGAGAGATTTGGCAGGGTGTGTAAAAGGAGGGGTTTGAAAGTAAACGTAGATAAGAGTAAGGTTATGGTTGTGAGTGAGGACAGTTCTCAGTGTGAAGTTATGTTAGATGGTGAGCAGCTGGAGCAAGTGTCTGAGTTTAAATATTTAGGATATATGTTGGATGAGGGAACGGATGATGCAGAGTGTAGTAGGAAGTTGTGGAATGGCAGGAAGGGGACATGGTGCAATTAATCAGTTGGTAGATTATGAGGACTAAACTCTTAGTTCTTACGTATGATGCATGAAGAATATACTTATTACCCTGTGTTATTGTATGGTAGTGAACCCCATGGAGTGAATAAATGTGATCTAGTTCAATACATGTTCCAGATAATCTTAGGAGGCATGCTACAGACATGAAAGAATTAATAAATGAGAAGTTGAAATTGTAGTGAAAAAGGGTAACAGAAAATAATGAAAGTATCTTGAACTCGTTTGATCATGAAGATGATAATAATGGATTATTGTCAGTCCTAAGTGTTGAAGTAATGTGGGAATAAACATTGAGACCAGAAAGAAAGTGGATAGTGGAGTGACGAATATCAGAAGGAAATATGAGTTTAGCGAAGGCGAGAATAAAAAAAAAAAAAAAAAGGTGCACATGATAGGAGAGAATGGCGGGGTTTTTGTATGGGGGCATGGTTGTGACCCACCTGGGCCAGGGTTGAACCCTTACATTGACGATTACCATAGTGAGGGCCGTCGCGGTCCCATGATGCTCTAGGGTGGATTTTCTGTCTGTGACGAGCTCTCACTAATTAATGGTACAGAGGGGGCGGTAAGGCTGGGCTTTCTTTTCGACGTTTGTCATGTTCTCCTACTGCTTTTCTTTTCCGATGCTTGTACAGCACCTTACCCCCAATCTTGGGGCAAAGAGGAAGGTGAAGAAAGAAAGAAGATATATATATATATATATATATATATATATATATATATATATAATATATATATATATATATATATATATATTTATATAAATATTTTTAATTATATATATATATATATATATATATATATATATATATATATATATATATATATATATATATATATATATATATATATATATTTATATATATATTCATTAAGAGATATTGATAAAGATTTTATTCATTAATTGATTACAGATATATCATAATAATAACCTCACAAAATTATTTTAAAATTCCATCATTCGTAAAAGATTTTTCATTATTAATAATGTTACAAAATCTTTAATAGAGTGTAAATTATGCTTTTAAAAAAATAAAACTAGGTGATTTCAAAAAACATTTAATACAGCGCCACTTCATAAACATATGAAAAATCATCACCGAAGAGAATATCTAGAAGTCAAAAATTTGGATGGTAAAGGAGAATCCTGTATTTTCTAGAACATTACAGGGGACACCCCAAAATAGCGAAAGATCGAAGCCATGAAGCTCAGTGAGTCTTGAGGAAAATTTCTTTATACAAATTTGCCATATCCTATGACCCCAAATGCACAGGCAATTATTCCAGAAAATAATAGAATTTTATTGCAATGGTAACCAGCCATTCCAATCACTGAAGAGCAGGGACTCATAGAATTAGTTGCCCATCTTCAACCAAAATATCTTATTTCTAGTAGAAAATATTTTTTTTGTAGAGATGATGATGTTACCAACTTCATACAGTAATTGAGATCAGAAGTATTCGAGAAGTTATCTAAAGGCTGATCAGATATCATTTACTACAGATATATAGATAGCTAAATATTCAAACGAGTCATTTATTTCTTTAACTACTCACTGACTTACGAGCCAGTTTGAAAATTGGACTATGTATTTCCATTGCAATATATATATATATATATATATTTATATATTTATATATATATATATATATATATATATATATATATATATATATATATATATATATATATATATATATATAAATATATATATATATATATATATATATATATATACTTTATATATATATATATATATATATATATATATATATATATATATATATATATATATATATATATATATATATATATATATATATATATATATATATATATATTTAATTTATATTTTAATTTTGAGAATTTAATGGGTATCTTATTATCCTATATTTTGAGATATTTGAGTAAACTTTATTTCAATAATACTGTAGGTATGTAATACACTGTGTATGAATGCTACACAAGGCTAATATTATATTTTGTTGTATGAATACTACACAACGCTACCATTATATTTGTTAAAAGATGGGCTATGGGTTATGTAAAATAAATCCTCAGCAAATTTTTTAATTATCAAGTACATTAGTAATTCCGGTTCCAGCCGGAGTGCCAAAATTCCGGCGGAGCGGGCTGAAAAATGTCAGAATTCCACGGCCGGAATTCCGGCCAGACCGGGGGCCTCCATTTTCTAATATAGCAACCAACCTTATATATATATATATATATATATATATATAT
>JABUQX010041822.1:62500-72500 GCA_015478945.1 Trachelipus rathkii
AATTTAAAATTCTCTTCTCTCGCGCCTTTTCGTAACTTTGCTTGGCCATTATATTCTTTACATCTTTCTTAATTTTCATAGATGGAAACGCGTCTCCTGTTACTTTCGTGCTCACCCACTCCACTTTCGTTATATCTCCATCCTCTAAGTGTTGCTTCATCCACATGATATCCGTTCTCAAAGTCTTGCTCCCAACAGGCGTTTCAGAATGTACAGCATTCTTAAGCGTTTTATTGTCAGTGTACATCACTACTTTCAACCTTACACCACCGAAAATCTCTCTCCAACAGTTCACCACATGTATACCTGCTTCTGCTCCCTCTACAATAGCTATCGCCTCAGCCTCAATAGTGGACCTCGCCCCTCGACGCACACATTTTGACTTCCAAAAAATAGGACACCTATTCCCACTTCCATCCTTTAGCGACACAATATGACCCACCTGTGGATACACTCTGCCTTCCCTCCCATACGACGTATCTGTAAACACTTCCATTTCAACATTACTTCCTAATTTCGTCAACCAGATTTCCATTTTTTCACCTTTCATTCTCCTTACAGTCCCAATCAGTTTTCTCATTTCTTCCACTTTTCGATCTTTAAAATACCTGCTCTTATCACTCACAGCAAAACAAAGGTCAGGTCTAGTATTTTGTGACATCCAGTTTAATTTTCCTAACAAAGATCTATATTCTGTCATCTCCTCTTCATTTAACCTTTCATCCTTATCAGGTACGTTTATTCTCTCCATGTTCTTCTCTTGTTCTAACCACACACCATTCTCTTCATTGTGTATATTTAGCCCTTTGTACTTGAAACCCTGTTGTTCCTCTGATCCTATTTCCAGTTTTTCTTTCATCCGTCTGATCACATCATCAAGGAAACTATCAGACCCACCAAAGCAAAAATCATCCACATGTGTACACATTATTCCTATCAACCTATCATTCTTCTTTCACCAAAACAACAAAGGCTCTAACTTACTTCTAACATCCCCCAATTCTATAATCACAGCAACCACCTTGTCATACCATGCCCTAGCAGCATCATTTAACCCATACACTGTTTTTCTCAATTCCCAAATATAATCACCCTCTTTTGCTTCCTTTGGAGGTGTGATACATTATGCACCCCGGTCTATATTGTTGCCGTGCTCATTGCCACATTAACTTTGAAAATTTTTTAATAAATAGCCCCCCTGCCCAAGAATTAATATTACACTACATATCTCGTCTTCTGGGAGCAAATAAGACTAAAATTTACAGCAAATTTTCGAAGCGATGTCTCAGTGAAAAAGTGCTACCTAATAATTTAATAAATAATTTCTTATCAAGTACAGATGACTCTCCGTTTCCTATTTTGCATCAAGAAGTTCTGAAATATCATATTAAACATACATTTCTAATGAAGAATAAACTATTTAGTAATACGAACAAAGCATTCCATAATCTACAGTTTTATCTTGAACATAATTTTTCGGATAGGATATTAAGTACAATTTTAGATATTTCTCATCATTTATTAAATGAAAATATGAAATTAGAAATTAACAAAAGTAAAAATAGACTCGCTAAAATTTGTAAAAATAGTGTATAGAGCAAAATGGGAGATGAGAAGATTTTTGTCAACATTTCAAACTTTGAGATATCATCCGATCAAAAATAGGTTCTTTCTTTGGGTCCGACTTTTGGCACAGAGATAAACAAAAGTTTACCAGACTTTCTGGAAAATATGGAAAACTTTCAAAACAGGAACAAGGACTTAAATATAAATTTTTATTTACTAAAAGGATATATATTAAATGACGTCATAAGAAACCGAAATCATTCACTTCCAAATAGATTTGCAGTTGCCATACGTGAATTAAAAGACAACCCGCAATTACACATAACTAGAGCGGATAAGGGAAATAAACTAGTAATTATGAATAGATTAGATTATAGAGATAAAGCACTCAACATTCTTACAGACCATAATGTTTACTCCAGATTGAACAAAAACCCTCTACAGACATCTCAAAGAATTTTTAAACAATTCTGAAAAACCATCAAAACCTATACAAAAATTTAAAAGTATATCTACCCAGATTGGCCTCCTTTTACGGTTTCCCAAAACTGCACAAAGAAAATATTCCTCTCCGACCCATCATTTCTAATATAAATAATATTACCTATAAATTAGCACAATGGCTAAGTAAACAATTAAAGATACTCATAGGAAAGATTTCCACCAGCCATATTAAAAACTGCCAAGAATTTATTGAATACCTGAATAAGACTCAACTACAGAACAAGGCCATTTTCAGCTTCAACGTAATTTCACTTTTTACCAATGTCCCGGTTAACACAACAACTTTAGAATGTTTGGAGAGATACGTAACCGACAACAATATAATGTTTGATATACCTTTTGAAAATATAAAACAATTGATCAACCTTATCACTGAGCACAATTACTTTCATTTTGAAGAAAACTATTATAAACAAAAAGCAGCATTTTTCTAACCATTCTAAAGTTGTCTTCACCGGAACGTTCCTTAAAAGGGAGCTACTCGAGATGCCTTTATTTTCAATCATCCAACGTTTTCTGATATTATATGAAAAAAGTATGTAGACGACGTTTTTGTTGTGCTACCAACACATCTTTGTCCTCATGTTCTTTTAAAACATCTTGATAACCAGATCCAATCGATAAAATTTACCATGGAATTAGCCAACGAGACCACATTTTTTTTGGACATATTAAAAAAAAGGACAACAATTTTCATCCGGTCACTACAATATAAAGAAAAACCACTCATGTAGTAGACTCTTACATAAATTGGTATTCTAATCATTCTCAAAGTACAAAATTAGCCGTTGTCTCATCACAAATACTCAGACATTTATTATATGTAGCCCATCAGAAATTGAGCACGAAGTGAAACATATAAAGGACATATTTAAAGATCTACATTACCCAGAAACAATATAGTACAAGGCACTAAATAAAGCAAAGAAATCTTTTTATAAACACACGCAAGAAAACAAGCCAGAAACAGAGGGGGGGGGGGAAAAAATTTATATCAATATTCCCACTGAGGAAATAAATAATTATAAGAAATTACTACCCCAAAATATAAACCCTGTAAAAAACATAAATAAATTGAAGACAATTCTACAAGGAAAATTTAATAACAACTCAACTCAAGCTCAACCCATTCCATGAATATAAAAATAAAATGTAATTCATGCCCAAACTTTTACATAGGAGAGACTACAGGTACGAAAAGGAGAGTCTATCAACATAGTTACGACCTTCAAACAGATAACCAAAATTCCGCTCTGGTCAAGCATAGAAACCTAAACAATCATCCTATTGACACAAGAAATTACCAAATCATTCAGATAAAAGGAAACTTATATAAAAGAAAATTGACAGAAAGCTTGCGTATTTTTAACACCAAGTCACAACATATGCAATAGAGCAATAGGAAGGAAAAATAGAAAATGGATACCCTGCCAATAGATATTACTGCTGACTGAGAAGGAAGAATGGAAGCTCAATACCTACACAAGTGTTAAAAGAAGAAAACCAACCAGGACTAAAGTTCCAGATAGAAACTAGTATATGCAATCAATTGGGAAACGCACGAAATTCAATTGAATTAAAGTCTACAAAAACCTGAAAAGGCCTCTCCAAGTGCTAGGTTTCCCATTCCTCCATGTGTTGTTCTCATGGTTTGTCTGTTTTCTATTGACTATATATATAAGCGTTAAAGTAATTATACATTAATAGGGTTTTTCTGATAAGTATTTTACTGCGTGTTTGCAGAATATAAGTGTATATATATATCTACATATATATAGTAATATATATATATATGATTATTATATATTATATATATATATTATTATATATGATATATTAATATATGTATATATATAATATTTATATATATAACTATATATATATAATATACATTATATATATAGTATCATATATTATTCTTAAAGAATATAATATATATTATATATATAATATATTATTTATAAAATATATATAATATATTATATATATATATATATATATAATATATATATCATATATAATAATATATATATATATATGTTATATATAGAATATATATATTATATAATATAAATAATATATTATATATATATAGTAATATATATATATATTAAATATATACTATATAATATATATATTATATATAATATATTATATATATAATATCTATATATATAAGTATATAATATATATATATATTAATATATATATATATGATATATATATATATATATATTATTATATATATAGATTACGTCGTGTCCATTATAGTTATTCATAAATGAAATATTCAGAAATATTTGTTATTATGCGCGTTGTCGGTTATTTTTTTTTTTTTCCTCCATATTTTTAAATATAAATATGCTTGCTTCATTTTATGATTTCCTCCCCTGTTTGAGTCGCTTCTCATACCCTCACTAATTGCATTAGTTTATTTTCATTTTTAGATTCATATTCTGATTTAACTTTTTTCCATGCAAATGAAATTAGACCGTGCACAGTTTATTCCTCATTATTTTTTATGCTTCCCTCTATCTTTATTCCCACGTGTTATTTTACTTTAATTATGTATATTTAATTTAGTTTTCCCTTTTCATTATAATTTATTCTTCGTTTCAATTTTTAACAAGATATATGAGTTTATTTACTTGAAATTAAAAGTAATTTTTCATATTTTATCAAATTTACTTTCAATTTGGAATTCTTTAAAAAAATTTGAATAATTTTTTACATATTTTTTACAAAGTTTTTTGAAATATTTCTTTCCTCTACAAGGGTTACTTTACTATTATTATTATTATTATTATTATTATTATTATTATTATTATTATATTATATTATATTACTATTATTATTCTTTAATTATATTATTATATTATTATATTATTATTATTCATTATTATTTATAAATTTATTATTTAATGAAATATATACAATAATAATAATAATAAAATAATGAATAAAATAATAATAAAATAGTAATAAATAATTAATCATTATAATGATAATAATATAAAATAAATTATAATCATGAATCATAAAAATAATAAGAACTATATAATAATCATTAATAATATACTAATAATAATATAATAATAATAATTAAATATAATATATAATAATAATAATAATTAATAAGTAATAATAATAAAATAATAATAAAATTTAATAATATTAATAATAATAATTAAATAATTAATAATAATGAATTAATAATAATACATAATAATAATAAAATAATAATAATAAATAATAATAAATAATAATAATAATAAAATACATAGCATTAATAATAATAATAATAAAATAATAATAAAATAATAATAATAATAATAATAATAATAATAATAAATAATAATAAATAATAATAAATAATAATAATAATAATAATAATAATGAATAATAATAATATAACTAAAATAATAATAGCAATAATAATAGAAAAATATATAATTATCATATTATTTATATTATATTATTATTATTATTATTATATTATTATGATTATTATTATTGATTATAATATATTATTATTATTATTCTTCATTAGTTATTATTATTTATATTATTTATTATTATTATTATTATTTATTATTATTATTAATTTGATTATTATTTATTATTATTTATTCATTATTATTATATTATTATTATTATTAAGTATTATTATATTATTTATTACTTATTATTTTATTATTATTCATTTATTGATTATTAAAAGTGGAGTAGTGGCCTATTTATTCTTTATTCAAAGCTTACTAGAACATTTTCTAATATTTTTAAGTAATTTTATTGTTCTCTCTGATTATTATTATTATTATTATTATTATTAACATTATATTATGTTATTATAATATATATTATTATTATTAGTTATATTATTATTATTCTTATTATTATTCTATTATTATTATTATTAATTGATTATATTATTTTATATTATTATTTATTTTATTATTATTATTATTATAATAATTATTATTATTATTAATTATTATTATATTATTATTATTCATTATTATTATATTATGATTATTATTATATTATTATTATGTTATTTTTATTATTTATATTATCATATTTCATACTTAAACATTTTTATCTTCTATTAGCATTTCATATTATTATCCATTCTTATGAATAAATTATAAAGAATTATGTATTATTAATTAAATTGTGGCCAACATTATTATTTTCGCGTCAATAATTCAAAATATATTATTATTATTATCGATTATTATTATTATTATTTACCATTTTTCTAATTAGTTATTATATTATTATTTACCATCTCCTATATTATAAGTATGATATTATTATTATTTATTATTATTATTATTCTTATATATTTATTATTATTTTATTATTATTATTATTATTATTATTATTATATATTGATTATTATATTATTATTATTTCTATTATTATTATTATTATTATTAGTATTGTTATCTATATATTATATTATTATTACTTATTATTATTACTTATTTATTATTAATATTATTATTATTATTATTATTATTATTATATTATATTGATTATAATTATATATATATTATTTATATTATTATTAGTATTGATATGTATTATTTATTATTTATTATTTTATATTATTCTTATTATTATTATATTTTTATTATTTTATATATTATTATATTGTTATTATGATTATATATTATTTTTATTTTGTTATAATATTATTATTATTAGTATTATTTATTATTATTATTATTATATTATTATATTATTATTATTATTATTATTAATTTATTATTTATATATTATTATTTGATTAATAATATATTTTATTATTATTGTTATTCATTATTATTATTATTATTATTATTATTATTATTATTATTATTATATATTATTATAATTATTAATTCTTATTCTTATTTTTTATTTTGATTTTATTATCAGTATTATCATTATTATCATTTTATTTTATTATTATATTATGTATTATTATTATTAATTATTATTACTTATTATTATTATTATTATTATTATGTCTATATAGTATATTATTAATTATTTTATTATCTATTATTTTATTATTATTATTATTATTTTATGAAAAGTATTTTTATATTATTATTATTCATATTATTTTATTATTCTTATTATTATGATATAATTCTTATTATTATTATTATTATTATTATATTATTATTTATATTATTATGATTATTATATTATTATTATTATTCATTATTAATTATATTATAATTATTATCTTATTATTATTATTTAAAATTCCCTACCATTACTATTATATTATTATTATTATTATTATCATATTATAGATTGATTTTTTATTATTGATAATTTATTATAATTATTTATTATTATTATTATTTATTATTATTAATATGTATTTTATTGTATTATATTAGTATATTATTATTATTATTATTTATTATATTATATTATTATTATTATATTATGTATTATTAATTATTATTATTATTATTATCTTGATATATTATTATTATTTTATTATATGTTATTATTATTATTAATGATTTAAATTATATTGTTATTATTTATTACTTATTTATTATTATTATTTATTATAGTATTATATTATCATATAAATTATTTTATTATTATTATTAATTATATTATTATTAATATTTTATTATTATTTATTTATCATAATTTATATATTATATTAGCAATTTTAAATATTTCATTTTTCTGATCTATTATTATTATTATTATTTTAATATTTTATTATATTATTATATTATTACTATTATTATTATATTATTATATTATTATTATTATTATTTATTCTTATTATATTATTATTATTATTATTATATGATAATTATTAGTATTATTAATATTATGTATTATTGATTATTAATTATTATTATTATTATTATTATTATTTATTATTATTATAATTATTATTATTAATTAATTATTATTATTTATTGTATTATTAATTAATATTATTATTTATTATTAATGATTATTATTATTATTATTATTATTATTATTATTAATATTTATTATTGATTATTTAATATTATTATATTATTATTATTAATTATATTATTACTTATATTATTATCATTTATATTATTATCTCTTATTATTATTATTATTATTATTATCATTGTTATGATCATTATATTATTAGATTATTATTATTATTATTGATTAATTATATTATATATATTATTATCTATATCTTATTATTTATTATATTTATGTAGTTATGTATTATATTATTATATTATTATGAATTTTATTATATTATTGATTATTATTATTAATTATTATTATTATTATTATTAATATTATTTATTATTAGTTGATTCAATATTATTATTATTATTATATTAGTATTATTATTATTATTATGTTATTTATTATTATAATATGTGACGGGAGCTCGTACGGTGAGGACGAGTTTTTTCTTGTCTCCGTTTGATTAACTATATCCGTTTCATTGGTGTCGACCTCTACATTAGTGCTTATGATTTTTCCATTACATTACCCAACCAGAAAATTATTTCTGGCTCAAAATTAGCGTGTTTCTTATGTATTCACGCGAATTCAAAAGTCAGCGATATAATAAATATGATCGGAGTTAGGCTCTTGCTTTGGCAATATGCACGTGACATGTAATTTTAGTTTGCATTTGTTCGTATGGGGAAAATTTTGTTTTTGGGAGTTGTCATGCCTTTTAACTTAAGAACTGTTAATGTGACTGTGAGTTTCCTATTTTCTATGTTTTAGTTTTTCGGAATTTCCGGCTTTGAAGTGCTTTTCAAGTGTAAAATTTGTTATATCAAAATGCCACGAAAATGTATAAATTGAGTGAAATATTGTTACATATGTGGTAAAAGAACATTTTCGTCACAAAAACGCAATCTGAAGCCCCTTGTGAAGACTACGTATCAGCATTATTTTGCTTAAAGGTAAAGACAGGATATCAGGCTTCACCATCATAAGTTTCAATCTTGGTTCAGTTTACGAGAGAAGGAAAAAACAGATGTAGTTTGTCAGTGCTACTCTTTGGTGGGAGCCTACAACCAAAAGATGACTGCTACTTCTCTTGATCCACCTTAAAGGCAGGATTGTCAAGAAAGAAAATGAGGAACAGTTAAATACCCCGAATTTTCCACTGTATATTCGAACTAGATTGGCACATTCCAAATAGTCTACCAGTGTCCTCGTCCCTCAGCATTATGCAGCGTGAAGTAGAGAATGAATACATTGTGGAAGGAAGAACCAAACAAGCCTTCTACATCCCTGACCCAGATTTTGAGGTAAACGATGAGTCGATGATACACCGCACAAAAAAAAAACTCAATATTTCACTTTTTCAAAAAAAATTGTTTTTCGAAAAAGTGAAATATGAAGATATTTATTTCGACTCATCCTATCAACATCAATTTTCAGGGCGTATATAGTCTGGCGATATGCATCTTTACTTAGATAATTTTTCTGTATACTCTAAAAAACATTTTTTTAAAACTTGCAAAAAACAATTTCATATACAAAACACTGATCTAAATAAAAATTGTATATCTCCCCCGGCTACAAATGTCTTGAAAATTTCACGCAGATCGGATAAACAGAAAAATAAATATTGCAATTTTTCTATTTCAAAACCCATAAAAGTATGGTTGGAAAATCGACAATTTCTCAGATATGGGGTCAAATATCAAAATTTAGTTCTTAAATAACTTAGATAATAGTCCAATCTTTGTATAGGTTAAATTTGAAGTCATTTTGAAAAAAAATGTAGGAGTATCGACAAATGTCAAAAAACAGAGGTTTTCAACAAAATGGAAATACCAAAACAATGACTACAGACAGAAAAACCCTCGAAAATGACGTTTTAAACGTCAGAAAAAGCTGCAGTTTGCTTTTTTCCGATCAAAAATGGCTGAAAATTAAGAAT
>JABUQX010041822.1:85000-87500 GCA_015478945.1 Trachelipus rathkii
CTTAAAAATATATTTTTTACCAAAATTTTTATTCAATTTATGTTTATAACAAAAAATTAGTGTTTTTTATCAGTAAATCAAACAACCCTTCCCTCCGCCCTTCCTCCCACCATCCTATGATCTATTGATCTATTGTTTCATGTCACATTTTGAGTATTCATTTTGGTTAAACATAACATGAAATCAAGTTCTTTATACACTGCCAACGAATATACGCTAACGTAACAAAGTTTTCACATTAATAAAGCTAACATAACATCATCAGGTCTAAGAATATAATGTACAACAACAAACCTAACATCCCTTATAAATGAATAAATGCTAATCTATACAGGGTTGTCAAATTATCTTATACATTGGTCAACGAATATACGCTAACGTAACAAAGTTTTCACATTAATAAAGCTAACATAGCGTCACCTAACTAAGAATATAATGTACAACGACAAACCTAACACACGTTAAGCATGAATAAACTGTTAACATTAACAAAGTTCCACACTTGACAACAGTAAAGAAACTAACATAGCATACAAAAACGTAACCTATTCACACTTTGTAAAGCATATTTCTAACATATCATTGCTAATTTTACAATACCATGGTAATATTTAACAAAAATTTATCATAACCTTGTCTAATTATCATATAGACCAACGAATATATGCTAACGTTACAAAGTTTTTAACATAAACATAGTAATATTTAACAAAAAGTTATCATAACCTTACCGAACTATCATAACTCCTAACGAATAATTGCAAACATAAAGTTTTATCCAAAAATAACATAAAAATAAGTTCTTTGAATAAAATATCATAGTAAGTTTAATAGTTTACTGATCCTAAAGCAGTAAATCAGTAAATCAAACCACCCTCCCCTCCCCTCCTCCCCCTCCCCTCTTCCATGATCTATTGATCTATTAATATATTGATTCAGGTCACATTTCGAGTTTCATTTCAGATAAACATAGCATAAAAATAAGTTCCTAATACACCAACCAACGAATATATGCGAGCGTAACAAAGTTTTCACATTAAAAAAGCTAACATAGCATAACCTAAACTAAGAATATAATGTACAACGACAAACCTAACACACCTTACGCACGAATAAACTACTAACATTAACAAAGTTCCATATATATTGGTATCAAAATACAAAACGTAATTATTCACACTTTTTTTCAAGCATATCTCTAACATATTAATGTTAATTTTACATTAACATGGTAATATTTAACAAAAATTTATCATAATCCTGTCTAATTATCATACTGACCAACGAAAATATGCTAACGTAACAAAGTTTTTTTACATTAACAGTAATATTTAACAAAAATTCATCATAACCTTACCGAACTATTATAATCCCCAACGAATAATTGCAAACATAGCAAAGTTTTATCCAAACATACAAAAATAAAGTTTTATCCAAATATATAATAAAAAAAGTTCGTTGAATAAAATATAATAGTAAAGTGTAACAGTTTACTGATTTTAAAGCAGTAAATCAATAAATCAGTAAATCAAACCACCCGCCCCTCCACTCTCCTCTACACCCACTCTTCCATGATCTATTGATCTATTGATTCAAGTCATATTTCGAGTATCATTTTGGATAAACATAACAAAAATAAGTTATTTATATACTGACCAACGAATATATATATATGCTAACCTAACAAAGTTTTTACATCAATAAAGCTAACATATCATAACCTGAACTAAGAATATAATGTACAACGACAAACCTAACATTACCTAACGTATGAATAAACAGGCAACAATAAAAAGCAGTGAAAATGAGAAAAACTAACAGATGCATAACAGAAACGTAAAACCTATTCACACTTTTTCAAACATATCTGTAACATATCATTGTTATTTTTACCTTAACATAGTAGTATTTAACAAAAAATTATCATAACCTTACCTAATTATCATACAGACCAGCGAATATATGCTAAGGTAACAAAATTTTCACATCAATACAGCTAACATATCATAACCTGAACTAAGAAAATAATGTACAACGACAAACCTAACATACCTTACGTATGAATAATCTGCTAACATCATAGAAATAGCAGACTTATAAAAGGTAAAGTAGCTAACAGGACATACAAAAACTCAATGTATCACCACTTTTCCAACATATCAGCAACAGCTAAAGCAGTATTATATAACAAAATCCCTTAACAAAGTGACCAATTTATCAAAGATACCAGCATCTTGAACTATGAATTGATACTACCTTCATCAAAGTGTCACTCATATCAAATATAACATCATTTTGAACAATGAATAAACGTAAACATTAGCAAAATTCTCGTGCAAACCTAACAATTACTCAGCAAAAACTTAACCTAATCCCACGTTTCTATCACATCATCACCAGTTAACACAGTAATATCTTACAAAACTTATCATTTCTCTAACAAATTAGTATTAATTTCACATTTCATAGAATATTACAAAACGTAACAGAAATTAAACAT
>JABUQX010041822.1:92500-106150 GCA_015478945.1 Trachelipus rathkii
AGGCCTACCAAGAGGACTAGCTTCTACTGCCTGCCAAGAGGCAAAGCTTCCTCTAATAAGCTGATCTTCTCTTGCCAACCAAGAGGTCGACATCACTCTCCTGCCAACCAAGAGGCAGATCTCTCTAGTTTTGCTATTGGCCACTGAAGATAACTTTGAAAGTAGTTTTGTTAATCACCACTACAGATAACTTTTAGAGTGGTTTTGCTGCTCGCCGCTAGAGATAATTTTAAGAGCAGATTCACTTCTCTACACCAGAAGAATAGTGACGTCCAAAGCTCAAAGAAAAGAATTGTGAATTGTGGCGTAACGCTTATAAAACAAATCCAAACCAGAGAAGACTCAGAAGAGCACCCAGCCTAATTAGAACAGTCTTCAAATATAGACAAATTTATCCTCTATAACAGTGGTTTTCAAACTGGGGTGCGTCTCGAAACACCAGGGGGTGCGCGACAGGCGTAGTGAAAAATCTTAAATTCTATTCTTACCATACAGAAGTAAGGTGGTTATCAAGAGGTAAAAATACTTACGAGAGTTACTGAGCTTAAAGAAGAACTTAAAATTTTCTTTTTAGAAAAAGAGAGGAACTTAAAGTTTGCAAACCTGCTATGCAGTGAAAGTTGTCTGATAGTATAGTATGTTATCTGGCAGATATTTTTGACAAAATAAATTGCTTAAACTTGTCTCTTCAACCTAAAGGTAATGTTTTAACAATGAGTAAGAAAATTATGGCTTTTGAGAGAAAACTTGCTTTGTGGAAAGAAAATATCGAAGTCGAAAGTTTGGAAAGGTTTCCAACTTTGAATGATTTCATTGTAGAAAATGAAATAAAATTGTCAGAAAAAGGACACTTTATCACACACCTGACAAATTTGAGAGAAGAATTTATTAAAAATTTTTATAACCTTCCAAATGACGACTTTAAAAGGGTCTTAAATTCATTCAATGAGAACAATAAACTCAAACATCATATTAAATTCCAAGAACAGCTGATTGAAATTAAGGAAGATACAAATTTAAGAAGAACTTTTCATGAAACAGCTTTGTCAAATTGGTGGCATGGATTGAAAATTGAATATCCTAAATTAGCACAAACTGCAATTAATTCCTTGCTTCCATTTGGGTCAACATATTTATGCGAGCAAACGTTTAGTGCTATGACAGATTTTTGAGACAAAAAAGAGAAATAAAATAACCATTGAACCAGAGCTAAGATTGCTCTCTCAGGAACTACAACAACCAAGAATTTCTAAATTATTTAAAAATTGTCAACACCATCCTTTCATTAAATCATTTAAAATATATATATATATATATATATATATATATATATATATATATATATATATATATATATATATATATATATATATATATATATATATATAAATCTAATTATATATATTTATATTTATAGATATATATAAAAAATAAATAAATATATATATTATATATATTATATATATATTATATATTATATATATATATATATATATAGTAGTAAGGAGTGGTAAACTACCGCAAAAGTAACGGAAGCCAGATTTGTCGTTAAATCTGGCACCCTAATCCGTTAATTTTGCTCATTTTTGGTACTTTTTTACTAATTTTTACCATTTTTTTTAGAAATTTTGCTACTTTTTAACGTTTTGCCAGATTTGTCGCTAAATCTGGCAACCTAATCCGTTAAATTTGGCCTTTTTTAGCATTTTTTGGAACTTTTTAGCATTTTTAGCTACTTTTTTTAGCATTTTTAGCGTTTTGTCCATAATTCAGGTCAAGATCCCCAACTCCGGTGGATTTTGGGGATTTTTCCCATTGGCAGCCCTGCACGTCGAAGGCAAAGACTTGAAAACCACTTTCGGAGATTTTGGAAATTCCAGTCATGTCGGCAGCTGACTTGGAAATTTTCATAATTTCATTAGATTTTGACGTTTGATACGTCAAACCTAGGGTTTTTAAGGTCGGTGAGAAAGAATTTAAGGTCTGGAAGACCGACTTCCGAGGTTTTGAGCCTGAACTCAAGGATTTTAGCCCCAAAAGTGGGGGTTGAGCCCCTCAAAGGGGGCTTTTGGTTCCTAGAAGGGTTTAAATAATCGCAGAAGACTGAAACTTGGAGGCTGGGTAGAGGAAGCAGAGTCGGAGACGGAGTTGAGTCGGATTCGGATTCGGAGTCCAGAGACCCCCCCGGAGGGTCCCCTCCTGAAAAAAGAAGAAATGCATGGAATGCAAAACAGAGGAAGAAGAAAGGAAGAAGAAGAAGAAAGGAAGAAGGAGGAGGAAAGGAGGAAGGAAGAAGGAATGAATAAGAATGAGGAAGGAGGAGTAGGAGAAGGATTCAGAGTCGGTACCGACACCGGTGCTGGAGCCGGTGCGGTGCCCCTAGTTAGTAAACATTGCGTTTAATTAATACATTATCATTACTGTTCACATACTTGATTCTGTTCTATCATGTACATATCGTCCATTGTATTGCATCTTACAAAGATAACCCGTCTTTCTAAATGTTCAAGACTGACATTTATATTTTCAAATCTCATTTTCTTTTTATAAACGTCAACTAGTATATTTTTTTTTCCTAAATTGAAACATGCATATATTGGTTGCTATTTTTTTTTATGTTTTTATTTTACATTTATACTTTGTGTTTTAATTTAATTTTATAATTTTTTTTTTTTTTTTTTTTTTTTTTTTTTTTTTTTTTTTTTTTTTAGTTTTTATTTTTTAAATTTATTTTTCTAACTTTATTTTTTATTTTACATTTTTTACTTTGTGTTTAATTTTTTATTTTTAACTTTTTTTTTTTTTTTTTTTACTTATTTAAATTTATTTTTCAAATTTATTTTTTTTTAAGTTTTATTTTGCATTTATACTTTGTTAATTTTTTTTTATTTTAAATTTTTAATTTTTTAATTTTATATATTTTTTTTTGCATTTATTTGTTTAAAACATTTTGTTTTAACTAAAATTTCTTTAATTTTTATGTTTATAACTTAAAAAAATTTGTATTTTACATACCTTAAAGCAGTAAATCAGTAAATCAGTAAATCAGTAAAGCAGTAAATCAGTAAATCAGTAAATCAAATCACCCTTCCCACTCCATCCTTGATCTATTGATCTATTGATCTATTGATTCAAATCATATTTTGTATAACATAACACAAAAACTTTTATTTATTTTGTTTTGTTTTCTTTAAGCATTTTGTTTTTACTAAAAAATTTATTCTTTTTATGTTTATAACTTAAAAATTTTGCATTTTTACATACCTTAAAGCAGTAAATCAGTAAATCAAACTGCCCTCCATACCCTCCTACCCATCCATGATCTATTGATCTATTGATCTATTGATCTATTGATCTATTGATTAAAGTCATATTTTTTACAACATAACACAAAACTTTTATTTATTTTTGTTTTGTTTTCTTTAAACATTATGTTTTTACTATAAAAATTTATTTATTTTGTTTTATTTTTACTATAAAAATTTATTTATTTTGTTTTATTTGCTTTAAACATTTTGTTTTTACTAAAAAATTTATTCTTTTTATGTTTATAACTTAAAAAATTTGCATTTTTACATACCTTAAAGCAGTAAATCAGTAAATCAGTAAATCAAACTGCCCCCAATACCCCCCTACCCATCCATGATCTATTGAATCTATTGATTATATTGATATATTTTTTTCCATATTTGTTTTATTTTTACTATAAAAATTTATTTATTTTGTTTTGTTTTCTTTAAACATTTTGTTTTTACTAAAAAATTTATTCTTTTTATGTTTATAACTTAAAAATTTTGCATTTTTACATACCTAAAAGCAGTAAATCAGTAAATCAGTAAATCAAACTGCCCTCCATACCCTCCTACCCATCCATGATCTATTGATCTATTGAGCTATTGATCTATTGATTCAAGTCATATTTTGTATAACATAACACAAAAACTTTTATTTATTTTGTTTTGTTTTCTTTAAACATTTTGTTTTTACTAAAAAAAATTTATTCTTTTTATGTTTATAACTTAAAAAATTTGCATTTTTACATACCCTAAAGCAGTAAATCAGTAAATCAGTAAATCAAACTGCCTTCCAGCCACCTTCCTATCCTTCCATGATCTATTGATCTATTGATCTATTGATCTATTGATTCAAGTCATATTTTGTATAACATATCTCAAAAACTTTTATTTATTTTGTTTATAACTTTAAACATTATGTTTTTTTTTTACTATAAAAATTTATTTATTTTGTTTTATTTGCTTTAAAATACATTTTGTTTTTACTAAAAAAGTTAAACTTTTTTATGTTTAATAAAACTTAAAAAATTTTGGCATTTTTACATACTAAAGCAGTTAAATCAGTAAATCAGTAAATCAGTAAAGCAGTAAATCAGTAAATCAGTAAATCAAACTACCCATTCTACCCTCCTACCCATCCATGATCTATTGATCTATTGATCTATTGATCTATTGATCTATTGATTCAAATCATATTTTGTATAACATAACACAAAAACTTTTATTTATTTTGTTTTGTTTTCTTTAAACATTTTGTTTTTACTATAAAAATTTATTTATTTTGTTTTATTTTTACTATAAAAATTTATTTATTTAGTTTTATTTGCTTTAAACATTTTGTTTTTACTAAAAAATTTATTCTTTTATGTTTATAACTTTAAAAAATTTGCATTTTTACATACCTTAAAGCAGTAAATCAGTAAATCAGTTAATCAAATGCCCTCCTACCCTTCCATGATCTATTGATCTATTGATTCATGTCATGTTTTGTATAACAATCTCAAAAGCTTTTATTTATTTTTGCTTATTCTGTTTGAAACATTTTGTTTTAACTAAAAAATTTATTCTTTTTATGTTTATAACTTAAAAAATTTGCATTTTTACATACCTTAATGCAGTAAATCAGTAAAATCATCAGTAATCAAACTGTATCCAGCCACACCCTCCTACCCTCCATGATCTATGATTCATTGATCTATTGATCTATTGATTCAAGTCATATTTTGTATAACATATCTCAAAAACTTTTATTTATTTTGTTTTGTTTTCTTTAAACATTATGTTTTTACTATAAAAATTTATTTATTTTGTTTTATTTTCTTTAAACATTTTTTTTACTAAAAAAAATTTATTTTTTAGTTTATAACTTAAAAAATTTTGCATTTTTACATACCTTAAAGCAGGAAACAGTTAAACAGTAAATAAACTACCTCCATACGCCTTCCATGATCTATTGAGTCTATTGATCATTGATTCATGTCATGGTTTTGATAAACAAACACCAAAACTTTTATTTAGTTGTTATAACTTAAAACAAATTTGCATTTTTACATATCCTAAAGCAGTTAAACAGTAAATCATAGTACATCAACCTTCCGTATCCTTTTCATGATCTATAATCTATTGATCGTATTGTTCAAAGTCATATTTTGTTATAACATAACACAAAACTTTTATTTATTTTGTTTATAACTTTAAACATTATGTTTTACTAAAAAATTTATTTGTTGTTTTATGCATTTAAACATTTTGTTTTACTAAAAAATGTATTTTTTTTATGTTATAAACTTAAAAAAAAATTTGCATTTTTACATACCCTAAAGCAGTAAATCAGTAAATCAGTAAATCAAACTATCATCCAACTACCCTCCTACCCATTCGTGATCCATTGATCTATTGATCTATTGATCTATTGATCTATTGATCTATTGATTCAAGTCATATTTTTGTATAACATAACATAAAAAACTTTTATTTATTTTTGTTTTGTTTTCTTAAACATTATGTTTTTACTATAAAAATTTATTTATTTTGTTTTATTTGCTTTAAACATTTTGTTTTTACTAAAAAATTTATTCTTTTTATGTTTATAACTTAAAAAAATTTGCATTTTTACATACCCTAAAGCAGTAAATCAGTAAATCAGTAAATCAAGCTACCCTCCATACCCTTCCATGATCTATTGATCTATTGATCTATTGATCTATTGATCTATTGATTCATGTCATGTTTTGTATAACATATCTCAAAAACTTTTATTTATTTTGTTTATAACTTAAACAAATTTGCATTTTTTTACATACCCTAAGCAGTAAATCAGTAAATCATAGTACCATCAACCTTCCTACCTTCCATATCTATATGATCTTATCTGATCTATTGACTATTGATATATTGATCTTTGATTTCAAGTCAGTATTTTTGTTATAAACATAACACAAAAAACTTTATTTATTTTGTTTTGTTGTTTCTTTAAACATTATGTTTTACTAAAAAATTTATTTATTTTGTTTCGTTTACCCCAAAAATTTTGTTTTTTACTAAAAAAATGTTCTGGATGAGTTTCCGAGTGACGCGTTGAAATAAGAGAGTTTGCATTTTACATACCTTAAAGCAGATTAAATCAGTAAATCAGTAAATCATAAAGCAAGTTAAATCAGTAATTAAAAGTAAATCAAACTATTCATCAACTACCCTCCTACCCTCCATGATCTATTGATCCATTGATCTATTGAGCTATTGAGATCTATGATCTATTGATTCATCATATTATAAGTATCTTTTCTGTATAACATAACATGAAAAAAGTTTTTGTGTTTTTTTTGTTTTGTTTTCTTTATTGTTAAAATATTGTCTTTTTAATAAATATTTATTTTAGTTATTATTATCTTTAGTACTTGTTTGTTTTTAGTTAAAAAATTATTCATTTTATGTTAATAACTTAAAAATTTTGCATTTTTACATACCTTAAAGCAGTAAATCAGTAAATCAGTAAATCCAGTAAAAACAGTAAATCAGTAAATTAAACTATCATCCAAGCACCTTGGCCTGCTCCAGGAACTATTCATAAAACTCAGCTGTCGGTATTGATCTTATTGATTTCAGCCTCATGTTTTGTACAACATAACACAAAAATAAATCTTTGTTGTAGCTATTGTTGTGAAATGTCGGTTTGTTTGTTGCATTGTTGCAATTGTTTGATGTTGTTGTTGAAATGTTACGTTTGTTGTGTTGTTGTTGTTGTTTGATGTTGTTGTTGAAATGCTGCGGTTGTTGTTGTTGTTGTTGTTGTTTGTTGTTGGTTGTTGTTGTTATTGTTGTGTTGTTGTTGTTGTTGTGGTTGTTGTTGTGTTGCTGTTGTGTTGTTGTTGTTGTTTGTTGTTGTTGTTGTTGTTTTGTGTTGTTGTTGTGTTGTTGTTGTTGTGTTTTGTTGTTGTTAAATATATCATACGTTCAAGTTAAATGAAAATATACAACACTTTTTTCAACCATATCTCTAAAATATTAATGTTCAATTTGTGGCATTAAAATTGTAATATTGAAAAGTAAAGGTGGATTGGATTTGATCCTAACCTAACTGACATATACAGCATTCGTAACAATGTAACCTAAAATTAAAAGTTTCAACTTACCAGCAGAAGACGACATAGCAAATATGCTCAATCTTTACTATACACAACATCGCCGCTCAAAATATTATTATTATTATTATAGATAATCTATTATTATTATTATTATTATTATTATTATTTTTATATATTATTATTATTTATTATATTATATTATGATATTATTATTCATTATTATTGTTATATTATATTATTATGTAGATTATTATTATTATTTATTATTATTATTAGATATTATATTATTATTATATCAACTATATTGTTTATGAACATGAACAAAAACCATAACACACCATTACACACACGCACACCAAACACACACACACACCACACACACACACACACACCACTCACACCACACACACAAACACACAATAATTATAGGACACTTTACTTAATTTACATTAAGCCATCATCATCGTATTACTTACTAGATTCACAGTGACTGCCTAGGATTTCTATGATGTAAAAGCAATGTGTAACATTTTTTTTTAAGCGTCGTTGGAAGATATTTATATTTTTTTCACATATTTAATATAACATTTCCTTTTGTTATGTATTTTTCTTTTACGTTTCTATTATACTTTATATTATAATATTTTTTTAAAGTTATTTATTATATTATTTTGAGTCTGAACTCAAGGGATTTACCCCCCAAAAGGTTTTTTTTTTTGATTCCTAGAGGTATTAAATAATCGATGATCATTTTGATAGGTTTCAATCGATTTTATTCGATGTTTTTACCCCTAATACGATGTTTAAATCATCTTTTCTACGTGCTCTGGTTGACTGAAAAATAATAACGAAAGAAATTATTAATAACATCTGTCGATATATCGCTGTAGTTACAGTGCTATATTGGAGGAACCTGGAATCCTAGAAACCGGAACCTGGTAACTGAAACTGAAATTATACTATACATATATATATATATATATATTATATATTATATTATATATATATATTATATATAGATATATATATATATATATATATACTATATAGTATATATATATATACTATATATACTATATATATATATTGTCTAATATTATTTTTTTTTTTTTTTAATTTAATTTTTTTTTTTTTTTTTTTTTTTTTTTTTCCAGTTTCCCAGTTTCCAGGAATCCATTTCCAGTTCCAGGTTTGGAATCCTTCCAGGATTCCAGGATTTCCAGGATTTCCATACCCTCGAATATTAGCCCACTGTTAACTACAGCGAGATATCGAACAAATGTATTAATAATTCTTTCGATTATAATTTTTCAGTCAACCAGAGCACGTAGAAAAAGATGATTTAAACATCAGATATAGGCGGTAAAAAACATCGATTAAATCATTGAAACCATCAAAAAATAATCTATCGATTATTTAAAACCTTCTAGGAATCATAAATCCCTTTTGGGGGGTAAATCCCTTGAGTTCAGACTCAAAATAAATAAATAACTAACTTTTAACAAAATATAAATATAAAGTATAATAGAAACGTAAAAGAAAATACATAACAAAAGGAAATGTTTATATTAAATATGTGAAAAAAATATAAATATCTTCCAACGACGCTTAAAAAAATGTTACACATCTGCTTGACATCATAGAAATAACAGTCATGTGATCAGTAAGTTAATACGATGATTCATGCTAATGTATTAAGTAAAGTGTCTATAATATATGTGTGTGTGTGTGTGTGTGAGTGTGTGTTGTGTGTGGTGTGTGTGTGTAGTGTGTGTGTGTTGTTGGATTGTGTGCCGTGTGTGTATATGGTTGTGTAGGGTTTGTTATGTTCAGTAAACAGTATATAGTTAAAATCAATAATAATAATAATAATAATAATAATAATAATAATAATAATAATAATTAATAATTAATAATAATAAAATATAATAAATAATAATAATAATATAATAATAATAAAATAATTAAAAAATAATGAATAATAATAATAATAATAATAATAATAAAATTATAATAATAATAATAATAATATATTTTGAGCGGTTGTGTGTATAGTAAAGATTGAGATTGCTATGCCGTCTTCTGCTGGTAAGTTGAAATTTTTAATTTTAGCTTACATTGTTAAACGAATGCTTGTATGTTCAGTTTAGGTTAGATGTTATGGTATTTTTTGTTTTTAGTTTTTCAATATAAACAATGTTAATGCAAAAATTAACATTAATATTTTAGAATATGGGTTGAAAAAGTGTTGTATTATTTCATTTAAAACTTGAACGTATGATAATTAACAACAACAAACAACAAACAACAACCAACAACAACAAACACAACAACAACAACAACACACAACAACAACAAACAACAACAACAACAACAAAACAACAACAACAACAAACAGCAACAACAACAAAATAAAAAACAAACAACAACAACAACAACAACAACAACAACAACAACAACAACAACAACCAACAACAAACAACAACAACACAACAACAACAACAACAAACCAAACATTTCAACAACAACATAAAACAACAACAACAGCAACAAACAACGTAACATTTCAACAACAACATCAACAAACTGCAACAAATGCAACAACAACGCGACATTTTTCAACGAACAAAGTAGCTACAAAACAAAAGGAATTTATTTTTGTGTTAATGTTGTACCAAAATATGACATGAATCAATAGATCAATAGATCAATAGCTCAATAGAATCAATAGATCATGGAAGGGTAGGAGGGTAGTTGGATGGTAGTTGATTTACTGATTTACTGTTTTACTGCTTACTGATTTATACTGATTTACTGCTTTAAGGTATGTAAATATGCAAATTTTTTTTTAAGTTATAAACATAAAAAGAATAATTTTTTTAGTAAAAACAAAATGTTTAAAGCAAATAAAACAAAATAAATAAATTTTTATAGTAAAAACATAATGTTTAAAGAAAACAAAACAAAAATAACATAAAAATTTTATGTTATGTTATACAAAAAGATACTTATAATATGACTATGAAATCAATTAGATTCAATAGATCATAGCTCAATAGATGCAATGGATCAATAGATCATGGAAGGGTAGGAGGGTAGGAGGTAGTTGATGATAGTTTGATTTACTAGTACTGATTTACTAGCTTACTGATTTACTTGATTTACTGATTTACTGATTTACTGCTTTAAGGTATGTAAAAAATGCAAATTTTTTTAAGTTATAAACATAAAAAGAATAAATTTTTTAGTAAAAACAAAAATGTTTAAAGAAAATAAAACAAAATAAATAAATTTTTATAGTAAAAACATAATGTTTAAAGAAAACAAAACAAAATAAATAAAAGTTTTTGTGTTATGTATACCAAAAAATATGACTTGAATCAATTAGATCAATTGAATCAAATAGATCAATAGATTCAATAGATCAAATAGACCATGGAAGGATAGGAAGGTTGATGGTATTATGATTTACTGATTTACTGCCTTTAGAATATGTAAAAAAAAATGCAAATGTATTAAAAGTTATAAACAAAATAAATAAAAATTTTTTGAGATATTGTTACAAACATACATGCAATCAATAGATCAATTAGATCAATAGATCAATAGATCAATAGATCATGGAAGGGTATGGAGGGTAGCTTGATTTACTGATTTACTGATTTACTGCTTTAGGGTATGTAAAAATGCAAATTTTTTTTAAGTTATAAACATAAAAAGAATAAATTTTTAGTAAAAACAAAATGTTTAAAGCAAATAAAACAAGAAATAAATAAATTTTTATAGGTAAAACATAATGTTTAAAGAAACAAAACAAAATAATAAAAGTTGTTATGTTATGTTATACAAAAATATGACATTGAATCAATAGATCAATAGATCAATAGATCAATAGATCAATAGATCAATGGATCACGAATGGGTAGGAGGGTAGTTGGATGATAGTTTGATTTACTGATTTACTGATTTACTGCTTTAGGGTATGTAAAAATGCAAAAAAAATTTTAAGCTATAAACATAAAAGAATACATTTTTTAGTAAAAACAAAATGTTTAATGCAAATAAAACAAAATAAATAAATTTTTATAGTAAAAACATAATGTTTAAGTTATAAACAAAATAAATAAAAGTTTTTGTGTTATGTTATACAAAATATGACTTGAATCAATAGATCAATAGATCAATAGATCAATAGATCATGGAAGGATAGGAAGGTTGATGGTACTATGATTTACTGATTTACTGCTTTAGGATATGTAAAAATGGCAAATTGTTTAAGTATAAACAAAAGTAATAAAAAATTTTTGTGTTATGTTATACAAAACATGACATGAATCAATAGATCAATAGATCAATAGATCAATAGATCAATAGATCAATAGATCAATAGATCAATAGATCAATAGATCATGGAAGGGTATGGAGGGTAGTTTGATTTACATGAAATTTTACTGATTTACTGCTTTAAGGTATGTAAAAATGCAAATTTTTTAAGTTATAAACATAAAAAGAATAAATTTTTTAGTAAAAACAAAATGTTTAAAGCAAATAAAACAAAATAAATAAATTTTTATAGTAAAAACATAATGTTTAAAGAAAACAAAACAAAATAAATAAAAGTTTTTGAGATATGTTATACAAAATATGACTTGAATCAATAGATCCAATAGAATCAATTAGATCAACTAGATCATGAAGGGTAGGGAGGGTGTGATACAGTTTGATTTACTGATTTACTGATTTACTGCATTAAGGTATGTAAAAATGCAAATTTTTTAAGTTATAAACATAAAAAGAATTAATTTTTTAGTTAAAACAAAATGTTTCAAACAGAATAAGCAAAAATAAATAAAAGCTTTTGAGATATGTTATACAAAACATGACATGAATCAATAGATCAATAGATCATGGAAGGGTAGGAGGGCAATTTGATTAATGATTTACTGAATTTACTGCTTTAAGGTATGTAAAAATGCAAATTTTTTAAAGTTGTAAACATAAAAAGAATAAATTTTTTAGTAAAAACAAAATGTATAAAGCAAATAAAACTAAATAAATAAATTTTTATAGTAAAAATAAAACAAAATAAATAAATTTTTATAGTAAAAACAAAATGTTTAAAGAAAACAAAACAAAATAAATAAAAGTTTTTGTGTTATGTTATACAAAATATGATTTGAAATCAAATAGATCGTTAGATCAATAGATCAATAATCAATAGATCACGGATGAGTAGGAGGTTTAGAATGGTTAGTTTGATTACGACATTTACTGATTTACTGATTTACTGATTTACTGATTTACTGATTTACTGCTTTAAGGTATGTAAAAATGCAAATTTTTTAAGTTATAAACATAAAAAGAATAATTTTTTTAGTAAAAACAAAATGTTTTAAAGCAAAATATAAAACAAAATAAATAAATTTTTATAGTAAAAAACATAATGTTAAAGAAAACAAAACAAAATAAATAAAAGTTTTTGAGATATGTTATACAAAATATGACTTGAATCAATAGATCAATAGATCAATAGATCAATAGATCATGGAAGGATAGGAAGGTTGATGGTACTATGATTTACTGATTTACTGATTTTACGCTTCTAGGGTATGTAAAAATGCAAATTTTTTAAGTTATAAACATAAAAAGAATAAATTTTAGTAAAAACAAAATGTTTAAAGAAAACAAAAACAAAATAAAATTTAAAAGTTTTTGTGTTATGTTATACAAATATGACTTGAATCAATTAGATCAATATATCAATAGCTCAATAGATCAATAGATCATGGATGGGTAGGAGGGTATGGAGGGCGTTTGGATTTATTAACTGATATACTATTTTACTGCTTTTAGGATGTAAAAACTGCAAAAATTTTAATTATAAACATAAAAAGAATAAATTTTAGTAAAAACAAAATATTAAAGAAACAAAACAAAATAAAATAAATTTATAGTAAAAATAAAAAACAAATATGACTTTAATCAAAGATCAATAGAATCAATAGATCAATAGATCATGGATGGGTAGGAGGGTATGGAGGCAGTTGATTTACTGATTTACTGATTTACTGCTTTAAGGTATGTAAAAATGCAAATTTTTTAAGTTATAAACATAAAAAGAATAAATTTTTTAGTAAAAACAAAATGTTTAAAGCAAATAAAACAAAATAAATAAATTTTTATAGTAAAAATTAAACAAAATAAATAAATTTTTATAGTAAAAACATAATGTTTAAAGAAAACAAAACAAAATAAATCAAAGTTTTTGTGAT
>JABUQX010041823.1:0-2500 GCA_015478945.1 Trachelipus rathkii
GAGTCCCTTTTCTAACACTTCTAGCAATTTTGTATCCTAAATCATAGAATGCACCTAACATTAGTGTCTATCCCTATGTTATAAGGTACGGGAATTCGATTGGTGTCTATTAGAAGGTGCTAGGTTGGTTCCTATTATGAGTCAGCACCCCACCCCCCTTTTCTAACACTTCTAGTGCGATGTATCCTATGTACCGGAATATACCCGATATTGGTGTCGATTAATACATAATCGACACTACTGAACCGATTCCTGTGGTTTACGACGGAATCGATTCACTCCTAACAAGAGTTAGTATTAGAATATTACCCCTACCCCTTTTCTAATGCACCTGTGCAACATTTTTGTTTCTGGAGCTATGAAGCCGAGCTTGGTGTTGACTAGTATGTTTTAAGGTATGCAGAGTCGAATGCTGCTATTGCCGAGCTCGACGTTTCAACCGTTGCGGTTTTAGAACGCACCAACATGCGTTTTTCGTAGAGGGCTTACCCTTCTTCAAAAACCTATCATGACGGGTGTCAAACAGGGGTAGAACATCCCAAAAATGAGATTCCCGTGGTTACTTTCCCGAACGCCAGAGTCCCCATGGCCCCAGCGGGGGGTCATTTATTTGGTTTCAAATGACCCCAAACACCACATCTTAGCAAAAGAGGTGTTAGAGACATTGTTTCCTCTTCAAACTTGAAATGCCTTTTTTATATGCGTCAACATCGTTTCATCCAATGTTTCAAGCAGCTACATCTAAGGGGGGTGGGGGTCCTCTCCCCCAAAACCTAAAAATGGACTCACAAAGCTGAAATTTGGTGAGTGTATAGAAGAGAATAAATGAATTAGAATGGCTATGTTAAAATAAATGGCTAACCATATGCGCCGGAGCTGGAGCCGGAGCCGGAGTCGGAGCCGGAGCCGGAGCCGGAGCTGGTGGTTGCGATACCAGATTGGAATTCTGGCTCCAACCACATATTAGGACAAATGAGGTGTCTACATCTATGTTTTCAATGGTGTAGAACTCATTTTTGAGGGTTTCAGTTGGCACAGCTGGTTCTAGCTTCTAGCACGACATGTCCTACATCCTAGAATACACAGAATATTAGTGTCTACCTCTATGTTATAATGTACGGGGAGTCGATTGGTGTATATTAGAAGGTGCTAGGATGCTTCCTTCTATGATTTAGTACCCAACCCCCCTTTTCTAGCACTTCTAGCAATGACATGTCCTACATCATAGAATACACCTATACTAGTGTCCTATTCCTATGTTTTAAGGTACTGAGGATTCGATTGGTGTATATTAGAAGGTACTAGTATGCTTCCTTCTATGAGTTAGTACCCCTACCGTCCTTTTTCAAGTGCAAGTATTCAACTTTTGTTATTTTTCGAGCTAGAGAGTTGAACATGGTGTCTACCCCAATGTTTCGAGGTATGCCGAGTTTATTTCTGACATTACCGAGTGGATTGGAGCTTTCCTTAGGGCCACTGCACCAGTGCTGCGGTGCTCATATATATTTTTTTGGCTTTTTAAAAAGGCTTTCTAGTTAAGATATTCTCTTCAAACTAACTACCGTGGTTGATGAAGGTGCCGCCTGCCTGGGCCCGAGGTTTCCCGCCGCCGCGTCCAAGGAGGGGAGGGGGTCTGAGCCCCCAAAACCAGGAAAAGGACTTAGAAGGTTGAAATTTGGTGAGTGAATAAAAGAGAATAAATGAAATAGAGTAATGAGTTTACATTAAGTGTCGGAGCACATGAGCCGGAGCCGGAGCTAAAGCCGGAGTTTGTGACTGTGGAGCCAGACTGAAATTCTGGCTTCAGCTGCATATTGAGCCAATCGATGTGTGTTTATATATGTTTCAAAGGACATAGATTCCGAATTTTGGGGTTTCATAACCCCAAAATGAGTCTGAGTACCCCCTCTTGAGGGGGACTCAGCCGAAATAGAAGAAAAATAGGAGGAAGAAGAAGAAGAAGAAGAAGAAGAAGAAGAAGAAGAAGAAGAAGAAGAAGAAGAAGAAGAAGAAGAAGAAGAAGAAGAAGAAGAAGAAGAAGAAGAAGAAGAAGAAGAAGAAGAAGAAGAAGAAGAAGAAGAAGAAGAAGAAGAAGAAGAAGAAGAAGAAGAAGAAGAAGAAGAAGAAGAAGAAGAAGGAAGAGGAAAAAAAAGAAGGAGGAGGAGGAGGAGGAGGAGGAAGAAGAAAAAGAAGAAGAAGAAGAATTAGGAGGAAGGAGAAAGAAGAAGGAGAAAGAAGAAGAGTATGTTTAGTTAGAGGTCGTATACACGCAGTCTTACATTTTTTATTTCAAACTGAGGCATTTTATTTATAGAAAACCTTTTTCATTACCAAAGTTAGAGTTAAAGTTAAAGTTAGAATTAGAGTTAAAGTTATAGATAAAGTTAAATTTAAACTTAGTAAAATTTTCATGTTGAATGATAAGATTTATATTTTTCATGTATTAAATACAAATGTTTTTTGAAAAACATTGTCTTTTGATAAAAAACATTTTTGATTT
>JABUQX010041823.1:12500-17500 GCA_015478945.1 Trachelipus rathkii
GGGGCTCAGACCCTCTCCCCTCCTTGGACGCGGCGGCGGGAAACCTCGGGCCCAGGCAGGCGGCACCTTCATCAACCACGGTAGCCAGTTTGAAGAGAATATCTTAACTAGAAAGCCTTTAAAAACCAAAAATATATATATGAGCACCGCAGCACTGGTGCAAAAGACCCTAAGGAAAGCTCCGATCCACTCGATAATGCCAGAAATCAACTCGGCATACCTCGAAACATAGGGGTAGACACCATGTTTAACTCTCTAGCTCGAAAAACAACAAAGTTGAATACTCTCACTAGGAAAAGGAGGGTAGGGGTACTAACTCATGGAAGGAAGCATTCTAGAACCTTCTAATATACACCAATCGAATCCTCATACCTTAAAACATAGGATTAGACACTAATATTAGGTGTACTCTATGACGTAGGACATGTCATTGCTAGAAGTGCTAGAAAAGGGGGATTGGATACTAAATCATAGAAGGAAGCATCCTAGCACCTTCTAATATACTTTTATTGACTTCTCGTACCTTATAACATTGGGGTAGACACTAATATTGGGTGTATTCTAGGATGTAGGACATGTCGTGCTAGAAGCTAGAACCAGCTGTGCCAACTGAAACCCCCAAAAATGAGTTCTACACCATTGAAAACATAGATGTAGACACCTCATTTGTCCTAATATGTGGTTGGAGCCAGAATTCTAATCTGACACCGCAACCACTCCAGCCCATATGGTTCGAAATTTATTTTAACATAACCATTCTAGTTCATTTATTCTCTTCTATTAACTCACCAAATTTCAGCTTTCTAAGTCCATTTTTAGTTTTTTGGGGGGAGATGACCCCCACCCCCTTGGTCCTAGAGCCTTGAAACATTGGATGCAACGATGTTGACGCATATAAAGAAGGCTTGCCAGGTTTAAAGAGGATACGATGTCTCTAACATCTCTTTTGCTAAGATATGGTGTTTGGGGTCATTTGAAACCAAATAAATGACCCCCCGCTGGGGCCATGGGGACTCTGGCGTTCGGGAAAGTAACCACGGGAATCTCATTTTTTTGGGATGTTCTACCCCTGTTTGACACCCGTCATGATAAGTTTTTGACGAAGGATAAGCCCTCTACGAAAAACGCATGCTGGTGCGTTCTAAAACCGCAACGGTTGAAACGTCGATCTCGGTAATAGCTCCAATCGACTCGGCATACCTCAAAACATACTAGTCAACACCGAGCTCGGCTTCATAGCTCCAGAAACAAAAATGTTGCACAGGTGCATTAGAAAAGGGGGGTAGGGGTAATATCTAATACTAACTCTTGTTAGGAGTGAATCGATTCCTTCGTAAACCACAGGAATCGATTCAGCAGTGTCGATTATGTACTAATCGACATCAATATCGGGTATATTCCGAACCAAAGGATACATCGCACTAGAAGTGTTAGAAAAGGAGGGCGGGGTACTAACTCATAGTAAGAACCAACCTAGCACCTTCTAATATACACCAATCGAATCCTCATACCTTATAACATAGGGATAGACACCAATATTTGGTGCATTCTATGACGTAGGATACACCATTGCTAGAAGTGTTAGAAAAGGGGGCGTGGTACTAACTCATAGAAGGAACCATCCTAGCATCTTCTAATATACCCCAATCGATTTGCCATATATTATAACATGGGAATAGACACCAATATTAGGTGGATTCTATGACGTAGGATATACCGTGCTAGAAGTGCTAGAAAAGTTGGGAAGGGTGCTAACTCATAGAAGGAAGCATTCTAGCCCCTTCTAATACACACCTATCGACTCCCCGTACCTTATAACATAGGGGTAGACACTAATATTGGGTGTGTGATTCTATGATGTAGGTCATGTCGTGCTAGAAGCTAGAACCAGCTGTGCCAGCTGGCTCGGCTGTGACGTCATAGGTCTCAAATCTGACCTATACTACTAGCATGCTATATTTGATTTTTGGTCAGGATTATTTATGTACAGTTTTCTCATAGGAAAATTTGCTTTACGATATTTTGAATTTCCTGTAAAATTTAAAATAAAAAAAAATTAAAATAATTATATTGAAATTTGAAAATAACTGGTTAGCTAATAAACTTTTGTTGCAAACTTTTCACATAGAAAAATATTTTCGTTTAATGTTTATTAGTAATATTTATTACCTAAGAAAAAAGAACCACAAAAAAATAAATATTAAAAATTAAATAGCCAAAAATAGCCAAAATATTTAATACTGAAATGAAAAGATGAACAATATTGTCTAATTGCCACATATGTCCTAAATAGTCTACGAACGGACATATCGCTGGCATTCGGTGTCAAGGTCGTATATATATATATATATATATATATATATATATAACATATATATATATATATATATATATATATATATATATATATATATATATATATATATATATATATATATATATATATATATATATATATATATATATATATATATATATATATATATATATATATATATATATATATATGTAGACTGAACTGTTTACGAACGGACATATCGCTGGATTTCAAGGCCGTTCTTCGCAGACTTCGTCGGGAGGATTGCAACACCTGCTAGATAATACATCGGCGATTCTCATTTGCCAAAAAAGTTACTGGTCGAAAAGATCTCCACTTCTATTGACACAGTACTCTACCAGAAGGCGAAATTTAGTAATAATAGACAACTTACAGCTGTGCTACTGTGCCGTTCTATTAAATCTTTTGGAATTGTTCTACTAAAATTTTCATACTCTGTCCTCTATCAAGATCAATTTCGCATGAGCGGATATAATACTCAATTATGAAAACCTTTTCCTCCCTAGAGAGACATATTTCCAACAACATTAGCATACAAACAACAGCTTCCCTTTCACAACGGGGAACACGTGGGAACGCGTTCGCTGAATGTTATGTCCCGTCGACAAACGCGCATACTCATACGAAAAGGGCTACTTTTAGTATTATATATTTTGGAGTATATTGGAGAATTTAATTAATATTTTGAAAGGATACGTATACATAAACAAAAATAAGTAAATTAAAAATTTATTTTGAAATAGATATCTTTAAAAGGAAAAAACATGTGTAATTACTTGTATCATCTTCCCACATAAACTTATTGTTATCCAACACTTTGTAATAATAAGCGTAGGAAGAATACCCTTCAGCTTGAAACTTTGCAATTAGGAACCGACCGGGGCCCCGGCCCCGGCCCCGGCCCCGGCCCCGGCCCCGGCCCCGGCCCGACCAACCCCGGCCATTTTTAGCGACCCCGGCCCCGGCCAAAAATCAGGAAAACCCGGGGTTTTCTACCGGGGTTAACTGTAAATTTACACTAAATAATAGAAGGTTAAATCAAACAAAATAAAAAAATATATTTTAATTCCATTACTCCTTTGTTATAAATTGATGCAAAATATATAAACATACCTAAATATATTCAATTTTTTTTGGTAGTTACTATGATTTCAAATTAAAATTTAGGCCAAATTATAATTTTTCCGAGTTTTTAACATAAAAATATTTGAAATTTGATATATCAAACGAATTCAGACAAGGAAATAAATATAATTGTTAAAATATTAATGTATTTATTTATTTAAAGTAAATATCTTCAAGAAAATCAAATATTTTCCGAAATCTCTTTTCAAAATTATTTATTTAATGAATTAATATATATATATATATATATATATATATATATATATATATATATATATATATATATATATATATATATATATATATATATATATATATATAATATATTTTTTTTTATATATATATATATTTTTTATAGAGATAGATATATATACTTTAGAGAGGAAGCCCTTGGATTCTTTTTTTAGTGTTATGCTTTACTGTCACTTCATTTTATTACTAAATGTACACAAATTAAAAACATTATTAAAGACACTTTTTTTAATGAAATAAATTTTAAAAAGGAAAGCTAATTTTCGTCCCGACACGCGAGACCTCTTCAGGCTAAGGGGCTGGATTTCTTTCTTGATCTTCATCAGTTCAAGTGTGTTTCAGTTGGTCTGCTATTTTCTTCATGGTGTTGTTGAAATATTTTGATGTTTTCAGATATTCATTTTGTATAAAATCTATCTTAACTTCACCGGGATGCTTATTGTAGTTGTTACTATTATAAATGTAAAAGGATTCCATGATTTTGCGATGGTTCGTGTGATTGATATTTCTGATCATCTTTATATTGTTGATATTGATAGAGGGGCCTGTGTTACGCCTATGACTTGTTAAAGCTGAATTTATGCTGTCCTTGTGCAGGTCATCTGTATGTTGATTTTTTCTTCTTTGCAAATCTATGGTTTCACCTATATATGTTTTATTGAAGTATTGCAGGGGATGTGATATATACAGCTTTGGGGAGATTTTCTTTTCGTTTTGGGGGTTTGAGAATGTTTTTAAGGTGATGTTATTTGATGGAATAAGGGTAATATTTTTTGGTAATATTTGTTTTAACGAATATAATGGTAATTGAGGAATTGGTAAAAAGGAGGTGTTGCTATTTTTCGGGGGGAAAGGTGCTATAGTACCTCTTTTTTGCTTTGTTAAATGCTTTTGTGATGAAAACTCAGGATAGTAAAGTGATTTGAAAGTATTGTGGATGTATTTAGTTTCTTGTGCTAGAAGAGGGGGAGAGCATATACGAAAGGCACGGAGAAATAGAGATGACAGAACAGCTAATTTTGTGTTTGGGGAATGATTAGATAGCCAATGTATATAGTTTGGTGCGAATGTTGGTTTTCTATATATAATAAATTGCAAGTAATTGTTATTCCATGTGATTAAGGTATCGAGGAAGGGATAGAGTTGTTGGAAGGCATTTCTATCGTATACTGAACTGAAGGATGAATAGAGTTAATATAGTTTAGGACATCATTAGGGTTGGTGTTGTGAGGAGGGAGACAAAAATGTCATCTACATATCTAATCCATAAACTATTGTTTAATAA
>JABUQX010041823.1:22500-27500 GCA_015478945.1 Trachelipus rathkii
TCAACCCTGGACGATTCTGGCATTCCTCTTCCTTCTCCTTCTCCTCTCAGGTGTCCTATGCCTTTGCCTGTGATTACATTTGATCGTGTGCATGGGCTCCTGAAATCTATGAACGTTAGGAAGGCGGGTGGCCCGGATGGCGTTTCTCCCCGAGTTTTGAGGGAGTGTGCTTCCGTGCTGACCCCTCCTCTCGTTCAACTATATTCTCTATGCCTCAATACTAGCACTTTCCCTATATATATATAACATATATATATATATATATATATATATATATATATATATATATATATATATATATATATATATATATAAAAAAAAATATAGCTATAATTTTTTAAAAATATATATATATATATATATATATATATATATATATATATATATTCGAAAAAGAAACCGCTCTGATCCCATGCTATCGCCCTATAGCTCTCACTCTTATTCTATCTAAGATCTTTGAAACCCTTCTCAACTCATTTCTTAGACCATCTTGAATCTCATTCCCTTCTTTCCATTCAGTAAGGCTTTCGCGCTCGAAGGGTCTACTGGTGATATTCTTTCTATCTAACAGATTTATGGTTTTTCACCCTTAGGAATTACGGGGAGGCTTGCGTGGTGGCGCGACATATCCAAAGTTGACCGGGTATGTCACGCATCACTGCTCTCCAAGCTCCCTTCCTTTGGAATTCCTCCTTCTCTTTGCTTACTTATGTCTAGCTTTCTTTCAAATCGCTTTATATCGGCTGTTGTTGATGGTAAACTTCTTCTTAATTTTCTGTCAATAGTGGTGTTCCTCAGGGTTCTGTTCTATCTCCTACTTTATTCTTGCTTTTCATTAATGATCTTTTCGTCTGCACATCTAACTCAATCCACTCATATGCCGATGACTCGACCCTTCATTCTTCAACTCATTTCAATTCTCCTTCTTTTACTTCTAGAATTGCCTCTCGTCTTAATCTTTCGGATTCCATTCTCGCTAATCTGGATAGAATTTTTCGTATGGGTCGTCGCAACCTTGGGAAATTTAATTCTTTAAAAACCCAACTTCTACAAATCTCCCTCTCTAAGACACCTTCTAATTTTCCTATCTCTTTCGACGATTCTCTCGTCTCTCCTGTTGACAATATAAACATCCTTGTCCTTAACATAAACAAAAAAATGTCTTGGAAACCTCACATCACAATGGTTGCTAGGGCGGCCTCAAAGAAACTGGGAGTTCTGTTGTTTAGATTGCGAGACTTTTTCCTCTTCACAGTTCTCAGTTATACAAGGGTCTCATCCGCCTTTGTATGGAGTACTGCTCTCATATCTGGGGGGGGGCTCAGGTTTCACCCGGCTTTTGGATAGGGGCGAGTCAAAGGCTAAAAGACTTATAAACTGTCCTGCACTTTCTAGTTCACTTCACCCTCTATCTTTGCGGCGTTATGTTGGTGCTTTATCTCTTTTCTATAGGTACCGTGGCGGCAGGTTTTCGAGGGAACTTTCCATTCCCGTGCCACCTCCTTTAAGACGCTCTCGTAGCACAAGGGGTGCTGTGTCGGCACATGAGTTTTGTGTTGATATTAGCAACTCCAGACTAGTTCGCTGCGGCTCTTCCTTCTTTCCTGCCACCTCTGTTCTGTGGAATTCTCTTCCATCTTCTGTGTTTCCTACTCAATTTAATCTCCCTCACTTTAAAGCCCGCGTCTGTGTTCATCTGCGTAATTTGCGTTAGTTGAGATTTTGTTGAGTGTAACACCCCCTCCTTGAATAGGGCTTTGCCAGTGAGCGGTGGTGATAACTGTAAAAAAAAAACATAGCCTTAAGAAAAAATTGCAAAAAAAAAATAAAAAATAAAAAAAGGAAAGAAAATTAGCGAATCGACATCTACAACTGGGAATGTTATGCTTTTTATAGTTAGACTTAAAACCGCTCTTTAGAAAACTGCTACATGTTACATGCCTGAATATATGAAAAATCGTCACCATTGCATGAAGATTATGAGAAAAGAAAGTAAGTGATTAGTTACACGACGCAAACTTTGAAAGTCGAACTTCACAGAAGATTTAATTGACTTGAAAACAAATGCTATGATATAGGGGTAAAATTTTCTCTTCTGCACAAATAAATTGATCAAGTAAAATATTCTCTTACTCGGCTTTGTGACAACATGAAATTTGAAAATAAACATTTAGAGGATGATGAACCAGAAAGAGAAAGACAGAAAGATTCTTCACCAATACCTGATTCCAGTTCCCTTACATCATCACCAACTCAGACACTGAGTATAGCTATTGTTCCAGTAGTGACGATGAAGAGGAGAATATCGCAATCATTTCGTCATTTCTTTAATTTTTATTCCATCTGCATTGTTTAAAATAATACAAAGTGCAAGATTCCTTGAGCTTTGAAAGGTTGATTTTGAGCGTTTTTTCAATTGGAAGAAAAGTTGATTTTGCATCTGGGCTTTGGAATTTTTTTTTAAAAACGGTTTGTATGCTAATTAAAATTAATAAAATGTGAAGATTCCAACACTATATATATATATATATATATATATATATATATATATATATATATATATATATATATATATATATATATATATATATATATATATATATATATATATATATATATAGTATCTTTCCTCTCTCTGCTACTATCCACCTCTCTATATCTTATATATATAAATCGTTAGTAGATGTAAAGGGACTAAGTCTTGAGTGCGCTAGTGCCTTACAGGAGAGTATGTTGTTGCCTGTGTTAATGTATTGTAGTGAGACTATGGTCTGAAATAAGTGGTATAGATCTAAAGTGCAAAGAATTCAGATGGACAAGGTGTGAGAGGAATTGATAAAATGAGGAATGAACGTATTAGAAAGTTGTATGGCGTGGAGAAAGAGATAAATGAAAGAATAAATGAAAGTAGGTTGAGATGGTTTGGTCATGTGGAAAGGATGGATGATATTCGATTTGTTAGGCGGATGTATAGTGGTGAGTGACCTGGGAAAGACCGGCTGGGAGACCGAAGAAAAAGTGGATTGAGTCAGTAAAGGAATGCCTGGAGGAGATAAATGTGAGTTTGTCAGAAGCGAGAAGAAAGGTGCATAATATGCCTGAATTACAGGATTTAGTGAGTGAGTACGATTGTGGCCCACCTGGGCCAAGGGATGAACCCCACATTGACGAGATGCCATAGTGAGGGTTCTTCGCTGTCTCGTGAAGCTTTAAGGTGGATTTTCTGACTGCGACTTATTCTCACCAAAAGGCTGGGTTTTCTTTTCGATTAGCGTCATATTCTTCTACTACTTTTCTGTTTCCAATGCATGCTTCCACCTTACTCCCAATCTTGGGAAGAAGAGGTAGATAATAAATGATGATGATGATAATGATAGTGATGATCTTTACTCTACCTGCTACATAGTATATATAATATATGCTCTCTCTCTCTCTCTCTCTCCTACTATATAATATATATATATATACTCTCTCTTTATCTCTACTGCATATATATATATATATATATATATATACTCATATACATGCAATTAAACCACAGTTCAATTTGTATATATAGATAAAATAACTCCTTGAGTGATTCTTCACTTACCAGGATTAGATACCGTGCCCTCGCGAACGGTATCCAACGTGTTACCACTTGACCAAACGATAAGCTAAAAAAAGATACGTGACTTAAACCTATGAAAGAGTGCTTCATTCAATAGGAATAAGGACCGCCTATGGCAGGACAGATACCTCCAGCCACGCATCTCCGCTTACATTCAGGTCAAAGGCAACACAGGACCAATGTAAGGAGACCCTCTATATCGGAGTATAATTTGTATAGATGTAAATGCAATTAAACCACAGTTCAATATATATATATATATATATATATATATATATATATATATATATATATATATATATATATATATATATATATATATATATATATATATATATATATATAAATATATATATATATATATATATATATATATATATATATATATATATATATATATATATATATATATATATATATATATATATATATATATATATATATATATATATATATATATATATATATATATGAAATATATGTATATATGTAGCATATAACCTTTCAACTATAGCCAACAACAACAACCTTAGCCAACCAGCAATATAATAACTGCTGCTGTAATAACAATAATATGTAACAACAACCAGCCTTATAATATGTATATGTAATATGTATATGTATATATATATAGTATATATAATAACCAGCAATATATATATATATATATATCTTAAACTTAATATGTAACATATAACAATAATATGTACCTCTTCTACATTTATAGGCATATACACATATATATATATATATATATATATATATATATATATTGTGAATATACTAAGTTTGAGGAGTTAATAAAATATAGAGTACATACTTTACTGAGAAACTATTACTGAATTGCCGACTATTATTATAGATGCTCATATTGACTTTTAAGAGTATGTCTATTTTATAAACAATTTCTACGACTATAACTTTCCAACATGTCAAAAAAATAACCTCAAATATTAATATTATTATTATTATTATTATTATTATTATTATTATTATTATTATTATTATTATTATTATTATTATTATTATTATTATTATTATTATTATTATTATTATTATTATTCATTCATTCATTCATTCATTCATTCATTCATTCATTCATTCATAAATTTTATTGAGAAGTGGAAAAACAGAATTTCAGTTATTTTGATAACATTGATATTACACCATTTTTATAATACAATATAACACATTATAAAATTTTAATACAAGTTACTAGGGTTGGCCGACGCACCAGGTGCGGTGCGGTGCTGGGTGCGGTGCGGTGGGGTGCGGTGCGGTGCGGTGCGGTTCGGTGCGGTGCGGTGCGGTGCGATAAAAATAGCTTTTGGTGCGGTGCGGTGCGTGATGTGCTTACCCTGGTGCGGTGTGGTACGGTGCGCAAAATTAC
>JABUQX010041823.1:35000-45728 GCA_015478945.1 Trachelipus rathkii
AGGCTAGATGTATTAATTCGTCAAGTATGTCGACATTGTCAAGATGCATTAATATTTCTTCTTTTATTTTTATTAATTTTGTAATATTCTCATGCGAATGTAAACGGAACCCTATTCTTGTACGTATGAATGTGTTAGCTGAGTAAGGTTTCCAGTAATTACGTACATCAATACTTTTAACACTATCGCAATATGAGAAAACAACATCTATTCTATTAATACCTCTCTCGCCTTCGTTTCTATTGGATATTTCACTATGACTCGATGTATCAGATATCACATACTCAGCCTTTACCCATTCTTCTACGGTATCAATAATACGGAGGAATTCTTCAACAGAAATGAACAAAGGTGTATCATGTACACCTACCGTAGGAATACAGGCAATGTAACGATCACCATTAGGTTTACGAATAAATATAAAAGATACAGCTTCGGGAATAACAAAGGTTCTCGTAAATATGTCGTTAACAAGTTTGGGAGTGTGAAGAGAAGCCATGGTGTTAGCTCAGTTGGAAATATCGTACTGAAGAAACTTTGTATATAAAACAGTCTCAAATCTATAGATAATATATTTTCAGCCAATCATAAGAAAGTAAACAAGATTACAACATAACCTCCTTATCAACTCAGAAAGTCCATATAATCACGCCTTACATCGACAGCGACAAACATGTTTACAGAAGGATTAGGCATATACAAACTAACCTGATAATATATGTATACAAAGGAGGTCTATATTCATAAATTAACAATGTAGAAAAATGATCTTTGACAAAACAAAACAAAACACGATATTAACATAAACAATATATATATATATATATATATATATATATATATATATATATATATATATATATATATATATATATATAAATATAACATAACACTTCCTTTACTAACTGCTGCTACCACATATATATATATATATATATATATATATATATATATATATATATATATAGTGTAAGACTTTGGATGCTATTTCCATGTTGGACATATCCGTTATCTATATTTGCCCCTACTCTGTGATTGGCTGAACTATCCTATACCTTTCCGTGATTGGTTGAAATATCCCTTATCTCTTAGACTTGTGTTTGTTCCAGTAATATTACATTATCTTTTCTCTCGAGACTTATTTTATCGTCATATTCGTTTTAGATTTGAACGTGGTAGAAGGTTGTGCTCTGTCTTAAAAGTGTTCTTATTTCCCATGATGTATATTCCTACCGTTAGAATGGTTCGTCTTGATAAATACATCTCTATACGTGACATTGTGCATTGGGAAATCAATATTCCGAAAAGTGATGTATCCTTCTTATATACAAGAAAGCCAGACGGTTTTGCATATTTCAGATGTAGTGACCAATATGATTATAATAGACGTGTTTTTATGAGTTCAGACGAATTACTTTGTGTATGCCAACATGCTGAAGAATGGGTGAATGAACACTTTAAGTCACACAGTGTATTAAATCGTTGGGAAATAGTTATCAGTGGAGGTGGAGATCATGATGATAAGAAACTTACTTTAACCTTCTCTAAATATCTAGATACGAATATTATGGATATTAGAATATGGCAGAGACGCGAAGATACAGGACTATTTAACCCCACAATATATGGTTTCTATATTAGAGGCACATCCCAGATAAAATATATGGGTCGAGTTCGAGAGAAAATGTTAAAACAGTTGCGTAAAACAGAAATGTTAACCGATTATGTTACTGCAGCTCATTATATGTTATACGAGGCATATTATACATTTAAAAAACTGTTACCTAAAGATTCGGAAAATATAATTAATCAGTTCTTAGCTTCGATAGATGTTCATAACTTTATTCGTCAGCTTGAAGAATCCATTTACGTGAATGATCCTGACCCAAAACATATGGTAGTGTCAGGGCGAGAACTTGCCACGTATGTACTCTGGGATGGAATTAAGGAATTGAAAAAGTATATTAGATGTAATAACGAAGATAACTGGCATTTGTGTAAAGACTTGGACCGATTAAATCTTAATGAGGTCTCGTAAGCCAGCATTCATGTAAGGAACATTCAAATATATATATATATATATATATATATATATATATATATATATATATATATATATATATATATATATATATATATATATATATATATATATAATATATATATATATATATATATATATATATATATATATATATATATATATATATATATATATATATATATATATATATATATATATATATATATATATATATATATATATATATATATATATATATACTTTTATCTGTATATATAAATAAGATATATATATAAAATAATATATATATATATATATATATATATATATATATATATATATATATATATATATATATATATATATATATATATATATATATATATATATATATATATATATATATATATATTTATTTTTTTTTTTTTTTTTTTTTTTACAAAATAAATACTAAATTAGTTGTGTGTTATTATTATTATTATTATTATTATTATTTGTTTGTTTCAGTGTTAATATCGTGTTTTGTTTTGTTTTGTCAAAGATCATTTTTCTACATTGTTAATTTATGAATATAGACCTCCTTTGTATACATATATTATCAGGTTAGTTTGTATATGCCTAATCCTTCTGTAAACATGTTTGTCGCTGTCGATGTAAGGCGTGATTATATGGACTTTCTGAGTTGATAAGGAGGTTATGTTGTAATCTTGTTTACTTTCTTATGATTGGTTGAAAATATATTATCTATAGATTTGAGACTGTTTTATATACAAAGTTTCTTCAGTACGATATTTCCAACTGAGCTAACATCATGGCTTCTCTTCACACTCCCAAACTTGTTAACGACATATTTACGAGGACCTTTGTTATTCCCGGAGCTGTATCTTTTATATTTATTCGTAAACCTAATAGTGATCGCGACATTGCCTGTATTCCTACGGTAGGTGTACATGATACACCTTTGTTCATTTCTGTTGAAGAATTCCTCCGTATTATTGATACCGTGGAAGAATGGGTAAAGGCTGAGTATGTGATATCTGATACATCGAGTCATAGTGAAATATCCATTAGAAACGAAGGCGAGAGGGGTATTAATAGAATAGATGTTGTTTTCTCATATTGCGATAGTGTTAAAAGTATTGATGTACGTAATTACTGGAATCTTACTCAGCTAACACATTCATATGTACAAGAATAGGGTTCCGTTTACATTCACATGAGAATATTACAACATTGATAAAAATAAAAGAAGAAATATTAATGCATCTTGACAATGTCGACATACTTGACGAATTAATACATCTAGCCTATGGCTTGTTTTATAAAATTTACACTGAAGTATGGGGAATACCTTATAATAGAATGTATAGCAGCTTGCTAACGACAACTGATGTTGATACATTTACTTCTCTTTGGCATGAGAGAATGCAATCTATAGAGTCTGAATATGCTGAAGAATGGGTTGGTGCATCTCGAGATATTTATTCCTATGTTATTTCAAAAGGAATAGGAGCTTTGGAGACTTATATAGAGAATGCACAGCTACCATGTCTTCTGCCGCAAATAACATTAATATATATATATATATATATATATATATATATATGTATATAATATATGTATATATATATATATATATATTATAAATAAATGTGCATATATATATATATATATATATATATATTAAAAACTTGTGTGTTCTGTAATATTTTAAAAATACCTGTATGTAAAACAACATTGTATATCTCGTTAATATATATATATATAATAATAATAATAATAATATATAACATATATATATAATAATATATATATATATATACTTTCTTTATATATATATAAATATATATATACATATATATATATATACATATATATATATAATATATATATATATATATATATATATAATAATATATAATAACATATATATATATATATATATATATATATATATATATATATATATATATATATATATATATATATATATATATATATATATATATATATATATATATATATATATATATATTTTTGTTATATTTTTTTTAAATATATATATATGTATATATATACTATATATATATATATATATATATATATATACTCTTTCTCTTATATATATATATATATATATATATTACCTCTCAAACGTAGAACGAATGTTCGGTAATACACTTTTTCAGTAAAATTATTTTTTTTTAAATCTTGTTTTAACTCACCCTTACTATGTATTATTATGTTGTGTTTAAGTTTGTAAAAGAAAAAATGAGGGATATATATATTTTTATTAATAATAAGTATGGTAAAGCAGTAAAACAGTAAAACACGAGGGGGGTGAGGGTGGGTGGGGACCCCCCTGGTGGCTGTTTGCTGTAGTGTTTTACTGCTTTATTGCTTTATGGTCCATAAAAACATGTTTTTCATGGAAATTTGACAACTTTTTTCCTGGAAACAATGTTTTTTAAAATATTTTTTCATAAAACAAAAATGTTTTTCATTAAAAGACAATGTTTTTCAAAAAAATCATTTGTATTGAATACATGAAAAATATAAATCTTATCCTTCAACATGAAAATTTAACTTTAACTTTAACTTTATCTATAACTTTATAACTTTGGTAATGAAACAGGTTTTCTATAAATAAAATGCCTCAGTTTGAAAAAAATGTAAGACTGTGTGTATACGACCTCTAACTAAACATACTCTTCTTCTTTCTCCTTCCTCCTTCTTCTTCTTCTTCTTCCTCCTCCTCTTTCTTCTTCTTCATCCTCCTTCTTCTTCTTCTTTCTTCTTCTTCTTCTTCTTGCTCCTCCTTTTCCATCTGAGTCCCCTCAAGGGGTCCTCAAACTCATTTTGGGGTTATGAAACCACAAAATTCGGAATCTATGTTCTTTGAAACATATATAAACACACATCAATTGACTCAATATGCAGCTGGAGCCAGAATTCCAGTCTGGCTCCGCAATCACAAACTCCGGCTCAAACCTGGATATGTAACCAATCACATAAACTCATTACTCTATTTCATTTATTTTTATTCTTCACTCAACAAATTTCAACCTACAGTCTTTTCCACGGTTTGGGGCTCAGACCCCTCCCATCCTTGGAGGCGGCGGCAGGAAACCTCGGGCCCAGACAGGCAGGTTCCTCAACAACCATGGTAGCCAGTTTGAAGAGAATATCTTACCTAGAAAGCCTTTAAAAATATATATATATATATATATATATATATATATATATATATATATATATATATATATATATATATATATATATATATATATATGAGCACAACGCAACACCGGTGCAAAAGACCCTAAGGAAAGCTCTGATCCACTCGGTAATGCCAGAAATCAACTCGGCATACTCGAAACATAGAGGTAGATACCAAGTTCAACTTTCTAGCTCGAAAAATAACAAAGTTGAATACTTGCACTAGAAAAAGGGGGGTAGGGGTACTAACTCATAGAAGGAACCATCCTAACAACTTCTAATACATACCAATTGAATCCTCATACCTCAAAACATAGGGGTAGACATTAATATTAGGTGTATTCTATGATGTAGGTCAAGCTTGCTAGAAGTGCTAGAAAAGGGGGTTTGGGTACTAACTCGTAGAAGGAAGCATCCTAACACCTTCTAATATACACCAATCGACTCCACGTACCTTATAACATAGGGTAGGCACTAATATTGGGTGTATTCTAGGATGTAGGACATGTCGTGCTAGAAGCTAGAAACAGTTGTGCCAACTGAAACCCTCAAAAATGAATTCTACACCATTGAAAACATAGATGTAGACATCTCATTTGTCCTAATATGTGGTTGGAGCCAGAATTCCATTCTGTCACCGCAACCACCAGCTCCGGCTCCGGCTCCGGCTTCGGCTTCGGCTCCGCCTCCGTCTCCGGCCCTTATGGCTCACCATTTAATTTAACATAGCCATTCTATTTCATTTATTCTCTTCTACACACTCACCAAATTTCAGCTTTCTAAATCTATTTTTAGGTTTTGTGGGGCGGGGACCCCCCCCCTTAAACATAGCGACTTGAAACATTGGATGCAACAATGTTGTCATATATAAAGAAGGCATGCCAAGTTTGAAGAGGATACGATGTCTCTAACACCTCTTTTGCTAAGATATGACATTTGGTGTCGTTCGAAACAAAAATAAATGACCCCTGGCTGGGGCCATGGGGATTCTGGCGTTCGGGAAAGTAACTACGGGAATCTCATTTTTGAGACATTCTACCCCTGTTTGACACCCGTCATGATAGGTTTTTGACGAAGGGTAAGCCCTCTACGAAAAACGCATGTTGGTGCGTTCTAAAACCGCAACGGCTGAAACGCCGCGCTCGGCAATAGCGGCAATCGACTCGGCATACCTCAAAACATACTAGACAACACCGAGCTCGGCTTCATAGCTCCAGAAACAAAAATGTTGCACAGGTGCATTAGAAAAGGGGGGTAGGGTAATATCTAATACTAACTCTTGTTAGGAATGAATCGATTCCGTCGTAAACCACAGGAATCGATTCAGCAGTGTCGATTATGTACTAATCGATACCAATATCGGGTATATTCCGTCACATACGATATATCGCACTAGAGGGTTAGAAAAGGAGGGGGGTGGGGTACTAACTCGTAGAACGAACCAACCTAGCACATTCTAATATACACAATCGAATCCTCATACCTTAAAACATAGGGATAGACACCAATATTTGGTGTATTCTATGACGTAGGATATGGCATGCTAGAAAATGCTAGAAAAGGGGGGTGGGGTAACTCGTAGAAGGAAGCATCCTACCACATTCTAATATACACCAATCGACTCCTCATACCTTATAACCTAGGGATAGACACCAATATTAGCCGTATTCTATGACGTAGGATATGTCATGCTAGAAAATGCTAGAAAAGGGGGGCGGGGGCTAACTCATACAAGGAACCATTCTAGCACCTTCTAATACACACTAATCGATTCCCCGTACCTTATAACATAGGGGTAGACACTAATATCGGGTGTATTCTATCATATAGGTCGGCACGTGCTAGAAGCTAGAAACAGGTGCACTTTTGCGGTTTTCGGTTTCTAGCAGTAGTTCGAAATCTATTGCCCTACTATATATATATATATATATATATATATATATATATACACTGGTCACATATATATATATATATAATATATATATATATATATATATATATATATATATATATATATATATATATATATATATATATATATATATATATATATATATATATATATATATAAGAATTTAAATATATATATATACTATATATATATATACTCTCATATATATATATATATACTATATATATATATATATTTATTGATGAGAGATTTTACCCCTGGGGCAACAGCAATGGAACTATAAAAATTTAAATTATTTCTACAGTTATTTTTATAACAACATACTAAGAAAATAAGATTAAAAATGCCAAAAGTTTTTGAAAAGATTTAATGTGAAGTTTCACTGATGACCGCGCCTGTCTCCCTGGCAGCAACCTCTCGGGAATTTCAGGAACAGAGGTTGGGAAAGAATACAGCTCCAATTTTTTATTGTCTTCTTCTTCTTTTCTGGCAACATGGTTGTTTGAAGGTATAAAGGACTATGTGCTAGGTTGAATTTGTTTTAGATAATTTTTAAGCTTAAGAGATTGTTTTAAATGAAAATTCGTAAAGTCATCGATTTGAGGGTTTCCCATTTTTGTATTAAAATTATGTGAGTTTTTGATTAGGAAAGACTCGATGATTTTTCTTTGTTTGGTATTTTGAATAGGTATGACTAGTTTATGGGAACTGATATTAATTAAATGGTTATTAGTATATCTATGTATGGTTAAAGATGAGGAAGGGTTACCTTTGCGTAGGTCATCTTTATGTTGATCGATTCTTGTGTATATGTTATTAGTTTCTCCTAAATAGTATTTATTGCAATTTGAACAAGGGATCATATATATACCTGATTTTTTGTTTAAATGGAAGTCTTTAGGTTTTAATGAATGCTTTAAAGTTAGCATGTTAGATTTAGTGATTTTAATGTCGGGAGGTATGAATTTTTTAATAAGATGTATGTTAATATTCGGGATAGGTAAGATGTTAGTATAAGAATTTTGTTGTATAATAGGATTTAAATATTTGTTTTTAGCTGAGTGAAGAGCGTTAAATATGAAGGGTTGGGGATAGTTCAGTTTTTTGAAAGTGTTGATGATAAAATTAAATTCATTGGTTAAGTGTAGGTTGTCACAATTTCTGAGAGCCCGTAAGAACAAATTAGAGAGTATGGCTTTTTTAGTTGACAAATTATGAAATGAAAACCAGTGAATATATGAATCTGAAGCGGTGGGTTTTCGGTAAATTTGGAACGAGGGATGGCTATTGTCTGTCCAGGAAATTAAAAGATCGAGAAAAGGAATCGAGTTATCTTTGGAGAGTTCTATGGTAAAATTTAAACTATGATGTATGTTATTAATAAAATTTAAATAGTTGTTTATATTTTGATCCTTGGGGATAAGGGCCAGAACATCGTCCACATAACGAAACCAAAAAACGGATTGAAACATTGGATGGGGGAATATGATGTATTTTTCAGTTAGTTCTAAATAAATATTGCTAATAGTAGGGGAGAGTGGGGATCCCATGCTGAGGCCGAAAATTTGTTTATAATATTTATTTTGAAATCTGAAATAGGCATGGTCAAGGGTAAGTAAGATAAGAGACTTGATAAGAGGGAAAGGTATGGAGAAAGTAATATTGTGAGTTTGTATATGATTTTCTAAGAGGGTTAGTGTGGTGTCAATGGGGACATTAGTGAACAATGAAGTGACGTCAAAGCTGGTTACTATATAGTTAGAGAAAATTATGTTTTTTGTATTGTTTATTAGATGTATGGAATTTTTTATGTGGGATGTAGATATGTTGCCTATTAAAGGTTGTAGTTCAGCAGAAAGCCATTTTGCAAGTTTATAAGTAATGCAATCTATGTTAGAGATGATCGGACGGAGGGGTATGTTTTCTTTATGTATTTTTGGAAGTGTGTAAAATTTACTGAGGATAGGTAAATATGCTTTAAATTTATCAATTAGGTCTATGTTGTTAGGTAAAATTTGGGTTAGGGATTTGTTAAAGGATTGTTGAGATTGTTTTAGGGGATCTTTGTTAATTTCTAAGTAAGTGGAATGATCATTAAGTAAGTTGAAAGATTTATCTAGGTAGTCTGTTGTATTCATGAGAACAATTTTGTTACCTTTATCCGATTTTGTTATAACTATGTTGTCGTTCTTTCGAAGGTTGAATAGAGCTGAATGAAATCTTTTAGGAAATAGGTTATATTCTTGAGAGGTTGCTTGTAGAGTCAAAAGTATGCCCAATAGGATATCACAGTTTGTAGAATTGTTTTCGTGTTTCGATTTCCAATAATTAAAGTTGTTGATTAAGGGTATCCAGGGTTCTCTGTTATTCATGGCAAAATTGAGGCCATAACCTAATAAAATGCGTTCATCAAATGATAACTGATACGTTGATAAATTTTTGATAATGTCGGGATTGGAATTTGTTGTCCAAGGACTGTTTCTAAATAAATAATCCAATTTGTTTTTATGTTGAACATTTCTTTGTTGAGTTTTTCTTTGTACAATTTTATGGGCGTAGTCTATCAGTCTAGTAAATAAATTTAAATCTTGAAATTGATCATAAAATGTTGTTTGAAATCTTTTGAAATTATGGTAGTTTAGCCTATATTTATCCTTTAATCTTTAACAATCTCTTAAGCTTAAAAGTTATCTGAAAATAAATTCAATCCTGTAGTATATTTGGAAAAGCAGAATGTTTATCAAGGTAAACAAACTTCGGAATTAAACTTCTGGGAATTATACAGTCGGATCTACAATCGGTCAAAAATTTTAGGTTACATTTGGTTAAGCTTGCCATTGAAAGTGTGTTCACATACTTGTAAAAGACTTTTTTTAAATGGTAATTATGAAATAAGAATTCTTTCTCCTCTTGGTTGTTATTGGGGTTCATAGTGTGAAGTAATTGGTCTGCACTTCTCACCATTTATAAGTATTGATGATTACTGGAGAGCAACTGAGGCGAAACCTTTCAAAGTGGGGTATTTCTTTTTCTGCAGTTATTACCTGCCCAGCAAACTAAAAAATAATAAAATTAATCATAAGGAACGAATTATAATAATCCGACTCTTTATGTGTGTGACTCATCCCACCTTTATTTTAGACTACACCAGGCTAAGGAACAGGTTAGGGAAGAATACAGCTCAAATTTTTGTTATCAATATAATGTTTCCTTTCTTAACTATTCTTTTACCTATGATTCCAGTTTGTTTGTTGTTGTTTACATTATTATCCTTATTACTGAATATTTTTTAAGAAGGAAGAGGAAGGAAGAGGAAGGAAGAGAGAGGAAGAGAGAGAGAAGGTATACCACATACTCTTATAGCCAGCTAGTGAAGAAGAAGAGAGAGAGAGAGAAGGAAGGAAGGAGAAGAAGAGGAGGAGAAGAGGAAGGAAAGAGGAGAGGAAGGAAGATGACATGGAAGAAGGAGAGAGAGAGACGAGAGAGGCCCCAAGAAGAGAAGAAAAAACGAAAAAAGAAGCCAGAAGTTATTTATAGGGAAGGATTCATTGCTTACCTTATTACCATTAGTGTA
>JABUQX010041824.1:0-5000 GCA_015478945.1 Trachelipus rathkii
CGACCAAGACACAGAATCTGTCTCTCACATTCTAGCAGGATGTCAGACTCTGATAAATAGAAAACTTTACACTGAAAGGCATAACACATCTGCAGGTTGATCCACTTTAAATTGTGCCAAGAGTATTAAACATCAGAGGACAGAGCGGGCACTATTGGAAACACAATCGCCCCGAAAATGGCAATGAAGAAAACGAGAGTGCTGCTACCTATGATTCTGTCATCCTCCGGATGTAGCAGTCGTCATAATAGCCGGACATTGTAGTCAAGACAAAAGAGATCAAAAGTGCTATATTATAGAAGTGGGAGTCCCAAATGATAATAACGTGGTGGCATACGAAAGGGAAAAGGAGATAAAATATCAAAGACTCAAACACGAAATCAGAAGAATGTGGAACACCAATGACATCGTGGTGATTCCAATAGTAGTTGGAACGCTGGGTGTAATAAAGAAGAGTCTTATAAAACATCTGGAGAAGCTCCCAGTATCTGTCAACACACTGGAACTGAGCTTAATGGTAGTACGAAAGAGCATTGCAATCTTGCGACTTGTGTTAGGATTTGGGTAAAAAATCTTTTTGGAATGTCCTTATGGTCAAGGTTTGACCACGGACACCCAAGATCTAAAGACCTATAGATCTCCGAATAACCCCTTAAAAGGGAGAAAAAAAAAAATATTTAAATGTTCTGAGTGCGGCTATGAGTGTAATCAGAAAGGAAACTTAAAAACACATATGCTTACGCATCAAAATATCCATATCCAAATGACCATATCCAAATTCTTTATGATTTTGGAATACCCATTCCGTTTTAAAGAGACGGATGCTTTTCACCCTTCCCTGGGTTTTTGGATGTTCCTCTTCCGCTCACCTGCCTCCCCGGAATCCTTCTCTTCCGTCTCTTAGTGCTAGTCCTCCGAGCAATGAAAGTTCGAGTCCCCGTACGTCAAACCAATTCGCTTACGTCGTTGGGCGGGTTTAAAACAGGACCAGTTCCGACGGGTCGGCGTCGCGGGCGAGGAATCCGAACAACTCGGGGTGACCGGGCAGTGACGAGCGGAGAGAGAATACGGATGAGTTGTCCCTACCTTGGGAGGAACCCATGTGGACTCCGCGGAAAATATGGGGTGCCATTCTACGTACTTCGTGCCCATGGTCAGGGGTGCTGGGGGTAAACAGAATATCCCTCATCCTTAGGTCTAAGGTTTGGACCCGGGTGATGGCTAAATACCTCCCTTCGAGTAGAGAAATTAAAAAAAAAATTATTGAAATGTTCTGAGTGTGACTATGAGAGTAATCAGAAAGGAAACCTACAAACACATGCTTAGGCATCAAAATAAAATAAAATGTGCTACAAAAACATCATAAAATATAACTGAAATTAAAGAATTAGACTAGTAATGGACTTACAAATGTTTGTTTTAATTGGTTGCAACTTTTACATTCATTACTTTTATTATTAAATTTAAATTAAATTTATTCTACAAAGAACATAAAATTTAAACTTAGTTTAAGTGAAAATTTATAAAATATAAATATACATGAATGAAGATATGCTGACTCAGTTAAATTTTAATTTAATCCCTTATGTTCACAAACTAGTTATAATTGTAACATGATACATACCTGAAGTTTACTTGGTAATTACTAACAAATGGTAACGAAGTGAAGAACTTTGTGGTTGTGAGCAAGACGTATTCTCGGTTCTAGATTTTTTTTTATCCGAACTTGAGCAATGATACTCCTAAACAACATACAACTGTTATTGTTTGATCAAACTAAATGACATTGTTTAAAGACATTTTCAACTAATTCGCATTTTTTGATAAAAAAAATGTATTTATTGATTCCTCAAATTTAAAAAAAAAAAAGGCTGAAGCAATAAAATTTGACCAGTGTATATTATTTATCGATTGGAAAACATAGACGAAATATTCAAATGGAGTCGGTAATTTTGTGTAAACTTTTCAAATATTGGAAAATATTTCCCGAATTAACATTTGAATTTACTTTTGAAATAAATTATTTTGATTAAAGTTTCCCAAGAATATTTGAGTTTGTTTTATTGATTTATCTATTTCGAGTATTTCAGTATTTAAAGATTTTTAAATTTATTTTTAGGGAAAATTTCGAAATTGCGACCCCCGATGTCCGAATACCCCCTATTACCCAGACACTAAAAAAGCTGGATCATCAATTTTATTATTAGCTTTGTAAAATCTTTTAACATTTTTAACCTTTAAGATTATTTTCTTTTTAAATCATTCGAGACAGAAAATGGTCTTGAGGAGGGTGACCTTAAAACGAAAATGTTTCCTAGCAGGAAATTTAATTTGAGGAATAGGAGTCTCTGAAATAATTTAAGGAATAGGAGTCTCTTATTAAAATAAAAAATTTACGAGAATTTCAATCTCGATTCCAATTCCGGTTCACCAAATTTGCCAATGCCGCGTTTTTGGACTTTTGATTCCAATTTAGATTTGATATTCCTGAGTTTAACTGACAAACACAAACAACACTCAGAGTTTAACAAACACAAACAAGTCATAGTTTAAAAGAAACACAAACAACAGTCATAGAGTTTTAAAGACAAACATAAACAATATTCATAGAGTTTAACAGACACAAACGAATCAACAGCCATAGAGGTTAAGAGACGAGCGCAAAAACTCAAAGTTTAACGGACAAACAAACAAATAGAGTTTTAAGGACAAATACAAATAAGTCAGTTTAACAGACAAAAAACAAGTCATAGAGCCTAACAGACGGAACTTAACTATTTTATATAGCAATAAAATTTAAGCGCTCAGAGAAAGTTCATTAATTACTACGTGACAACTCCTCATGACAAACTCAAAATAATTAAACGTATTATTTATGCCCATTTTCTAATTTCCATGGGCAACTAACCGTTTTGTTATAGGATTATTATTATTATTATTATTATTATTGTTATTATTATTATTATTATTATTATTATTATTATTATTATTATTATTATTAAGTTTTAATATTATCCAAAATTCTTAATATTTCCTCACTTGTCAAAAAATTGACGATGGCGATTGAGAAACCATATGAGTTATGACGATTAATTGTCCCATTACATATATATATATATATATATATATAACCTGGTTCGTTGAGAAGAGGCCGGCAAGTGGCCGAATTGCAAGTCTTTCGACCGACCTGGACAAAGGATTTCAAAATCTCTCCCCTACACCCACAAGAAACCGTGGTGTTACTGCGACGCATGTGCGCCACCGCCGTTTCCGGACAAATCGGAGATCATTCCCAGGACCCTCCACCACTCAACAACGTTTATTTCTCTCTTCTATCTCATCATGAGGCCTTCTATTCTCGACCTTAAGCTCAAGACCTTACCTAAATAAAGCGGTGACGACAGAAACAAACCCACAGACGCTAGAATCTAATATGCTCCAATATCCAACAAGTTAGTGAGGAGAAACTCCATAAATTGCAATATAGATGCAAACAATGGATCTACAAACACTGTTCCAATCTCAACACGCTACCAACTTCAATATTCAATTGGATCTGCTAAGTCTGTACTCCATCCACAACACCCCTCAACACACACACACAAAACAAACCCACAATGAATATATTAGAAATTCAACACAGAACGGACTAACAATAAAACCAAAGACAATAGAAGTCTTTCTAAAACAACACAAATACACATAGCCATGATACAAGAAGCCTACTACCCGTAACTATCCCAGACACCCAAAATTCTATGACTATGATGCCATCGTTCAACACCCAACCCCCAAAACTTGCACGTCTAACTAACCCTTGATACACAAATCTCTACATACCATCAAACAGCCAACCTTCCAAACTACTAGGGCATTAAACGACGACAGCACGAGAACCCCAGTCCTTCACAACAATGATAAACCTTCCGTGGGCTGGGTTCCCACCAACCACACCGCCCCACAATGCCAGAATTACAAACCAAACTCTCCGAAATTCTCCCACCTCCCAAAACTCACAATGGAGGGGAAGGCTTCAACGCTCACCAACCTACATGGTATAACGCCCAAGAAGCAAACCATAGAGGAGCCCACTTCATAGCCAACCTAAAAAAACTCAACATCTTAAACAGCCACACCAAGCAACCCACCTCCAACAACAAACTGCACATACACGCAAGATATAACATTATTCATCAAATTTACCCAAAATAGATCTCTACACAACCGATCTAAACTCCGACCACTGACCCCTCATAAAATACCAAAATGTCACAACAAACTAACCCACTGCCAAAAAAATATTACACAAAACTCAGCAAAAATAGCGAGACGTGGACACAATTCACCAACTATATAGAATACAACATACATCCCCTAAATATCACTAATACATCAACACTCAACAAAGCCATACCAAATTTCACTTTGCTTATTCAAAAAGCAGCCAACAAAGCAATCCCCAGAGTATACATAAAAAGGTACAACCCAACCATAACAACTGAAATAGAACAGCTAATCAAACAACGCAACTTGTTCAAAACAAAAACACCCACTTCTCTCCAAACGACAACAGAGATTAACGCCCTAAACACCCAAATCATAAACTTAGCAAGCTCACATTCTACAAACAACTTCCAAACCTTCCTCACCAAAAACATCCACCTCACGAACAACACCAGAATGTGGAACAATAAAGTACACTGAAAAACCTCGAACAAACACACTTACACACAGCTCTACGGAATCAACATCAAAAAACTCAAACCATGGCAACATAAACAACACGCAAACACTCTCGCAACTTACTTCGCAAAGCAGAGTCAAAAACCCACACACCCTTAAAACAGGAAAATCATCAGATCCCTCAAGAAAATAAAACTCAACCACCGCTTTAACACAATTAGCACAAATATATAACAGTTCCATTAGCTTAAACTTCATCCCCCCTATCTTGAAAAAGCTATCATTATTCCCAAATTAAAACCAGGAAAAGGCCCCAT
>JABUQX010041824.1:10000-35000 GCA_015478945.1 Trachelipus rathkii
GCCATGTCCTCGTAGTTGATGGTGGGAAGTGAGAAAAGGGAGTTGACCTCGATGCGTGAGAGTGCATCTGCGGTCAAATTGTCCACTCCAGAGATGTGCCTTATATCAGTTGTGAATTGCGAAACATACTCAAGATGACGAGCTTCTCTGGGTGAGTGCCGTTCAAGCCGAGATGCCATAGAAACGTGATAGACTTGTGGATGTGGAACTCGCGGCCTTCCAGGAAGTACCGGAAGTGACGGACCGCGAGGTAAATTGCAAGAAGCTCCCTGCCGAAAGCACTGTAACGTGTTTCATCAGGCTGCAACTTACGTGAGAAAAAGGCGAGAGGTGCCCACACATCATTCAGGCGTTGCTGCAGGACGCCTCCGACTGCGAAGTCGGACGCGTCTACCTGAACTCTGGTGGGTGCTGAGTCCTGTGGATGGACTAACAGCGTTGCGGATGCCAGAGCTTCCTTGGAGGAGTCAAAAGCGGTGCGAGCTTCATCCATCCAGTCCACAGTGGTAGAGCTGCCTCTCTTCTTTGGTCGAAGGAGATCGGTGAGGGGGAGAAGTTCAGATGCTGATGGTAGGAAGCGATGGTAAAAGTTAACCATCCCTAGATACTGGCGAAGTTGTTTTTGCGTTTCCGGAGGAAAAGCACTTATAGCATCCACACGGTCTTCAAGAGGACGTACACCCTCTGCGGAGACTGTGTGGCCGAGAAAGGTGAGCGAAGAAACACCCAGTACACACTTCGCTGGGTTAATGCGAATGCCACATTCGCTTAACCGGGCAAAAACCGCGCGAAGATGTTCCTGGTGTTCTTCAGGAGTGCGGCTCGCGATGAGGAGGTCATCGAGATATGCCCAAGCGAAAGGAAGACCTCGCAGGACAGTATCGATGAACCTTTGGAACGTTTGTGCAGCGTTCCGGAGGCCGAAGAGCATCCTGAGGAACTCGAAGAGACCAATGGGCGTGATGACAGCCGTCTTTGGTATGTCCTCAGGAGCTACAGGGATCTGGTGATAGGCTCTGACCAAATCAACCTTGGAGAAGATGGTTGCACCGTCCAAATGAAAAGTGAAGGACTGAATATGGGGAACCGGGTAGCGATCGGGAGTGGTGCAAGCATTAAGGGCCCTAAAGTTTCCACAGGGCCTCCAGTCACCTGTGTTACCTTTAGGGACCATGTGAAGGGGAGAAGACCATCTGCTCTTTGAAGGACGCACTTTCCCCAACTCCAACATATGCTCAAACTAAGTCTTAGCTCCTGAGGGAGAGACCCCGGTGGAGCACAACTGCATGGGCGAAGATGGGGGGGGACCCGTAGTCTCCGCGTGATGGAGAACTGGATGCTGAGGAGGGGAGGTGAAAGAGCAGAGGGTGAGAAGAAAATGGTAGTGTGGTCAAACACCTTGAAAAGCGTAGGGTAGTGTGTGGTAGAAGGGCCAGTGTCCTTAACCACTCCTGCTAAGGACTGGCCTATGTGTTTCCCTGGTAAGTAAATGGAGAAGCACACATTTTGGCTTGATTGCCAAAAGTGCGGTGGTAGTAACAGTATCCATTTGGATACTGCTTCCTACCTGAAGAAGAACGAGAGCGGGAAGAACCTCTCCTGCCGGAGGGAGAACGCGAAGGACGAAGGTTCGCCTTGACATAAGAAGTCAGTTCCCTAACTTCCAATGTCAAAGCGGACAACCCTTGTTCAACTACAGAAACACGTTGCTCAAGGGAAGGCGAAGCATTGAAAATAGTCCCTGTAGGAGGTGGAAGAATTGTAGGGGGAAGGGAAAAAGGATGCAGGGGCAGAATCGATGGAAATCTGTGGTGAGCGTAGCCGCAGCATACGGTCCGCTTTCTACGCCACCTCCTGAAGAGGCAAAGCAGGATCCAAAGAGACCAAAATCTACTGAGCCCACAAGGGCATTTTTTTTGAAGAAAGAGGTGACGAACTTAGGAGCTCCTCCCAACAGAGCTAGCATGGAAACCAAGAGCTCTGTTGGTTTCCTGTCTCCCAAGGACTCTCGATCTAAAAGTTGCTCTAACCTGTCCTCCTGAGTGGCGGACAAGCGAGCTAGGAGCATCTCCTTAAGAGGAGTGTAAGGGGTGGGGGAGGAAGAGAGCACCGTGAAGGTGTCACGGACTCTCTTGAGGGTAGCGTTGGACAACGCTGCCATGAGGCGGCTGTACCTCTCTATCTCAGAGAGGTCCTCAGGGAAAATAGCCTCCGCCTGTAGGAACAGATTCCAGGGTCATCCTCGTAAAAGGGGTTTGCAAGCGGGAAGTGTGGGGAGTGTGGGAAGCTGGGGTTGAGAGGGGTGCATATGGTGAAAGAGAAGCATAGGAAGGCGGGGGTGGCAGGGGTGCTGGGATTGAGGTGAGGTGCAAAGGGAGGAAGCGCGCAGGGACAGCTTAGGGGAGGTTGCAAAGGTGGCAGGGGTTGCAGGGGTGGTGGGGTTGGGTGGGGTGCAAGGTAAGCGTAGGACGGCAGAGGTTGCAGAGGTGGTGGGGCGCAAGGGTTGCATGGGATGCAGGAGGTGTCTGCGGTGCTGGTGCTAGCGGTGCTGGTGCTAGCGGTGCTGGTGCTGGTGCTAGCGGGGCCTGTGGTGGTTGTTGTGCAGGTGGTTGTGCAGGTGCGAGGGAAGCAGCTGGGGAAGTTGTGTTTTCCGACATGATGAGGTGTCGGACAAGTGGTGAAGAAGAAGGCGAATATAAATAGGGTGCTAGCACCAAAATAATAAAAAAATAATGTTAATTATTAATATTAATAATAAATATTATTATTACAAATATCAATAACAATAATAATAATAATAATAATAAAAATAATAATAATAATATTAATAATAATAATAATAATAATAATAATAATAATAATAATAATAATAAAAATAATAATAATAATAATAATAATAATAATAATAATAATAATAATAATAATAATAATAATAATAATAATAATAATAATAATAATAATAATAATAAAAATAATAATAATAATAATAATAATAATAATAATAATAATAATAATAATAATAATAATAATAATAATAATAATAATAATAATTCTTCAGCTTTATATCCTATCTTATAAATTATCGATTAGTAAAATGTTTCCCCCATTTTAAGGGCAGCACACCAGAATCACTTCTTCTTTTGTCATCAGTGAGAGTAGTTGTAGGTGAAGGAAGCCACTTCCACAAAATAAATTTATTTGAAAGGACAACAAAATGATAACTGAAGCTGAAGGTAGCTTGAAACTATAGTTGAAGGTGACTGAAACCCAAGCTTGAAACACTTAAATAATAGTATTAGCACTATATAATACAAAATAACCTCAAAACGGCAAGACTAGGTCTTCAAAGTTCCAAATAACCAGAGTTTAAGAAGTATGGCTGCCACCGATAGTTGCATCATTTTTTCTGAAGCTGCCAGGTTGCTAGCAGAGATGGAAATAAGCGATGTCACTAAAATTGTAGAAAGCAACAGAATAGTTGTGGACTGAAAACATAGTCGTCAGAATGTTGAGTTGATGTATGTATTATTTCGTAAATTTATTCGATTAGTCCGCGCTCTGCTTGGTTGGTACAAAAATTAGCTAAAAAGTCGCAGATATTATTATGGATGATTTTATGTATTTCTTTTAGTAGTTATAGATTGAGGTGGTTTTTAAAGTGCAATATTTTTAGCTTTTTGAACAATGGTATATATATAAATAATAAATACTATAGCGCTTCTTTTATTATATAGCGTGTGCGAGGTGTATATAGTAAAACTGCTAACTCAAAATAAAGTGTATATTTGTGCTATAGCTATTCTGCGCTCCTATTAATCGATAAATAATAGATTAACTTGCGCAAGACAGATCTATTTTATTTGTTCATTATTTCTCTCAAACTTAATACGTTTTCTTTTCAAACATATTATTTTTTATTGTTATTTCAACAATAATTCTATAAAATTTAATAATTTTTATAACATTAATCACACAGTGTGGTATGAATTTGTAAATCAATCTGTGTTAATTATCAAAGCATGTAACCGAAATAGATATAATATATATATATATATATATATCATATATATATATGATATATGTTAGGATATATATACGTTATTAGTATTATATATATATATATATATCTATATATATATATATATATATATATATATATAGTATATAGTCTATAGCATTAGTTAATTATAATTTAGAGCAGTATGTCTATATATATATACTCAAAGATATTTGGGCAATAAAACGCAACAATTATTTGTATAATTTAAAATGTCCCTAAGTGGGTTGAACCTTAACCCTTGAGATGGTACTCCATGAGTCGTTGTTAGACGTGGCGATGTAGCTGAGTATCCTGATACAGTTTATAATGGCTGAAAAGGAATAGCCCCTACTTGGGCGATTGGTAGATTGTTTACTACGGTCTTGTTGTGCGTGATAGAGCTTATGCTTGCCCTCAAGTTGGTGTCAAGAAGTAGTAACGGCAGTGTGATATTGTGAGCATTCATCCATAGACTCCTCCTGGACGACGGGCCGTCGTCGCCGTGGTCCTCAGCCAAACGACTGCGGTATGTCAGGGGCAACACTGGAGTAATTTAACCGGACATTATTAGATATTCAAAGATAATTTGAATCAATGAACGCAACAATTATTTGTATATTTCAAATGGTCCTAAAGTGGGTTTGAACCCTTACCCTTGGAGATGGTAACTTGCGTTCTATGTGCACAAATATCTTGAATTCTAAGTAATGTCGCGGTTAAATACGCGACAGTTGTTGCCCCTTGACCCGAGTGTTAGCGGGGAGGCCGCGTCGGAGGTTAGGCCGTCCTAAGACACGCTTCGCTCACTCTTGGGAAAGCTAACAGCTTTCAGCGGTATAAGTATGTATGGGTTTTCTCTTTTAGCAATCGTGGTCTCGAGGTAACGCTCTGGAGTACCATTCAACAGGGTAAGGGTTCAAAACCCACATGGGACAATTTGAAATCATATTATACTATTATATATATCTATATATATATATATAAGTATATATATATATATATTATTATTTGTATATGTTATATATTATATAGTATATTGTTATATATATAATTTATATTATAGTAAGAAAATTGATGGTATTATCATAGTATATATTAGTATTATATATTATTATGTATATTGTTATATTATGAGTTATAATATGTTATATATATATATCCAATATATATGAGGTAATTTTATTTATTTATATTATATAATATAATTGATTATATAAGTGGTAGTATATTGAGTGTATATTATATCTATTATGATTCGGTGTCATTACTATGTACTGTATAGATATATATTGATGAGTGTATATATGTATTAATATATTATATAATTATAATTGTGATACTCTAATAAGTGCGTATTCATATTTTATTATATATTATATATGTATGTTTTTATTATTTGTATATATTATGATGTAGACATGTATAATAGTCATAATATGCATATTTTTGTGGTGGTGTATATTTAATATTATGTAAATTAGATCTATTACTGATTGGATGGTTATGTTTATTATTTAATTTATGGTGTTTATTATATAGTGTTTATTGAATGATATATATATATATATACTATACGGCAATTATAGTATATATAATAATATAATTAGTAATGATGGTAGTAATTGTTATATATATTATGTGTTCAGAGTGTATTGCAGTGTAATTCGTGCCTATTGTGATATTGTATGCTTATTTATTTTGTTGTGGAAGGTTTGGTTGTCGTTTTGGGTGCGGTGGATGTTTTGATTGTTAAGGTCTGGAGTTTGTGTTTTTATAGTTTGTGGTAGGATCGGGGTTAGTGTTAAGGATGCAATTTATTTAGCCGTGGTTGGGTTGTGCTGTTCATTGTTGAACTCTTATCGAAGGTTCCTTTGTATGGTTGGATCGTATGTGTAGTTGTGGTATCTGGTATTGTGGTACCTTTTAGGGGGATTATTGTTTTTTAATGGAGGTGATCTGTGTGGTCGTGCTTGTTGTAAGTGTATTATCACTCGATTGTGGATGCGATTTGTTCATCGTGATTGTGATGGAGGGTGGAGTTGTGTGTGTATGAGTGAGATTTATTTAGTGGACCGTTGATGTGGTCTTGGTTCGACGTGTTGACTTGGAAGTAATTTGGTGATTGTAATAGTTGGGTAGAGTTTGTTGATCTACTGTTTTTATTTTTTGTTATCGCGGTGACATTTCAATTAGTTTATTTATAGGTAGATTTGAAACTTTTTTTCCCAAGTTTCTGGTGTCCATTGGTTTAGAATGGAGTTCGCTGGGTATTATGTCGTTTGTTGATTGGTAGGAGTTTTATTATGGTTGTATGTTCGCTGTTTTTGGTTGTCGATCGTGTTTTGGATTGATAATTGTAGGTGTGGGATGGTGATTAGTATGAGAGGGTAGGTGTGAGGATGAGAGGTTTGGGTTGGGCTGTTATGCAGACTTGTGTTTGTTTTTAAGTGCTTTTAGAGTCTTTTTGTTGTGGTGTTGCGTGTGTTTGTACTTGGATGTTATGGTGTTTTTGTTAATTGTTGTGTGTAATGTGCTGTGTTGCTTTGTATAATAGAATATAAGATTGGATATGTAAGAATGTATATTTGTATGTAATGAGAGGTGTGATTCAGTGTGGCGTTAGTTATTTGTGCTATGTAATGGTTGGCGGGTATAGGTATATATGTAATCGTTAGTAATTTCTTGTTATGTCTGTGGTTATGGATTAGTTAAATGTGTATTTGTGTTGTGAATTGGTTAACTGAGTTGGTATATTATATATAATATATATAGAGATATGGTATATAGTATAAATATATATTACTAGTTATTATTATTATATTATTATTGAGATGATGTTATAATATAATTATACTATATAGATTATGGGGGTATATGAAGTGTATTAGTATAGTGGATATTATTATATTATAGTGTATGTTAGTATTCTTTGTTTGGTATTATTTATATGTAGTTATGAACGCTTATATATGATATATATATATATATATATATATATATATCGATAATAATAATATATATATATATAATATATATATATATACATGGAGGGTATATATATCGTATATATATATATTTATTATATATTTGATGAGTATTATATAATATATAGTTTTAAAGTTTAAATTAATGGTTAATTATGATAAAGAATATTATATATTACTTTCTTATAATAGTGGGTTTATATAATATATATATATTAGGTTCAAGTTAAGGTGAAATTATATATATAGTTATATTATTTATAGTAATATAGAATTTTTTATAGTGACTATGTGCATTGGATATCACCTAGTAGTTGTGGAGTCATATAGTATGGTGAAAGTATATGTGGTAATAATTAGTTTAGTATATTATTAGGAGTTATCTATATAATTTAGCTGTTGCATTTAAATGTTAGATGTGTAGTTTGTGAATGTAGTTACTCTATACTCTTGAGTGCTTAATAGAAGTAGGTTTTTGTAGTGTAGTGTGTTATATATACTCTCTAGTGTAGGGTGTTAACTAGCTACGTATTATATGATTGATGATATATAGTCGTCATAATGTATGTGAGTATAAGTGTAATAGATTTAAATGCTTTAATATAATATAGGTATGAAGTGATGAATTATTCATACACTATTATACATGGCGATAAATGAGTGATGTTATTTAGTTGTACGATAATGATATTGTGCATCAAATAATCTGGTATATGAGGTGGATACCTACACTTTAGTTTAGTGTGCTAGTAGAGTAATTATGTTGGCTAGATGTTTGTGAGGAACATTAACAATTAATATATTAGACTGAAGTGCTCGATATATGAAGTAGAGGTCATAGAGCTTAGCTGTTGATTGTGTGTGGGAGTAGATTGATGCGTCGGAGAAGATGACTGATTGTGTTGTTATTAGTTTAGTATTCTGGGTAGCGGTACAGGTGATAGTGCATTGTAAGGTGGTGAGAACGAGACCCTGTGTTATTTGTAGCTCATACTTATGGTAGTGGATATGACGCTACGCAGGTCGTTTATGATTATATAGTTAGTATGTAGTTGTATTGATTGGCATGAGGTCTGGTGACTGGTTACTTTTAGGTCTATATAAAATGCTTTGTGTGAGATACATTAGATTGTGAAAGCTATGATCTCTAATATGAGGTTCGTATGCATAGTGTAGAATGTGTTAGTGGTAACTGATGTACTTATACGATATTATTAGGCAATTGAATTAGGTGTTATAATAAGGTTTATTATAAAATTGATATCGTAGTGTGGTGGTTAACAATGGTTAAATTAAAAGTTTTTATAAGAAAAAAAAAAATGATTTTATAGAAAAAGTTAATAGAATGATAAAGAAAATTAGAATTACTCTAGTAGTAGAAAAAATATATTATATATAGCTTTATATTTTTATTTTTTGTTGTTATTTTATGCATTTATATATATATATATCACGTGGTCAAATAGCACAAATTCAGTAGTCACTATAACTATAATAAATACCTTTGTGAGTTTTTATATTTGTATAATTTATCTATTGTGTACTATCTCTCTGATAGATAGGATCTCTTCTTAGTTGTGAGGTGAGATGACTTGAGCGTCGGTAGTAATATTATGATATATATATATACTCAAGAAGAGTATATCGTTGTCTAGTTGACGTTATTATGTAATAGGTCATATGGCGTGTGTGATTTAGTCGGCTAGTTCTGTCTGATATATTCATAATACTGTCCTTACCGGGAGACTAAGTGGAATAGTGATTGTAGTGAGTGAGTAGGTATAAATTTATAAGACTCAGTGCACACGTGATATAATACGTGAGATATATATTCTAATTGAGATTAATGATCAAATGTGGTTTTTATTAAGTGTATATATAGCTGTCCGTATTGGGTAATTGTGTAATAGCTTGATAGTCAGTAAGGGTATGAGATGTTTTTGTTGTAATATGGATGCTTTGATGGTGCTAAGGTCGTACTTAGTATTTGCTGATTTGAATAGGTAATACTTATGTTAGGTTTATTAGATTAGTTAATAATAGTGATATAATTTAATTATTATGGATATTATATATATAATGATATTATAGTATATGTGGTCAAAAGTCAAAGTATATATATGAGTTGAGTTATATAACATATTATATATATATTATGTAGGGTGCCTCATTTGAGTATGGTTGCTAGATCATTATTAAGTATATAAGTATATATTATTATTATTATAGGTTGTATATATATTTAATTGCATCCATATCTAAACATATGAAATAGATATAAGTATATAATATAATATAATATATATATATATATAGTATAGTTATATACATGTATATATATATATATTACGTTAGTGGGTTTGATCTAATGTGAGTATGGGGTGTCGGTGTGTATAAGGTGACTATTGCGGTTACGTGATTAGTATAAAGTGATTGATAGTGTAGAATAGTGATAAGAATATTACTGTGTCGAAGTTCTTTCTGCACAGATACATCTTTTATTCAGGGGATACTCTGAGTTGAGTGAGCTACATGTGATATTTAGTATTTGTGTACATTAAGGGTGCGGGTTTATAGTATTACTAGTATAATATAGTATATATATTACTTGGATCGGTGTGAGTCACTAACTGGTCACGAGTGTAATCGGTTATGAGCTGTGGTCGAGGTGTTAAGTGAGCGCTGATGTTGTTAGTGTAGTTATTTAGATAGGATGGTGAGCAACAAATGCTAACTGTCTAAATACATATCATCTGTGCAAATTACTAGTGAAAGGTTCAAAAAAGCAATGTTCTGTATTCTATGTTCAGTTTGAAGTGAGATATTATATATATATACTATATATATATTAGAAATATGTATGAGTGTGTAGTGATAATATAGATGGGGCTATGTCGAAGTGTCATGATATATGGATGACTCACTCTGAATACGTGAGGATCTTAGAGCTCATCACATACTATGATGGTGGTGACTAGCGCATAGTTATAACTGGTTGAATTAATACGAATCTTCTTTCATAATAGGGTACGGTGATACGTTATTTATAGTCACATATAGTGACCATATGGGAGGGATATCTATATAGTGTTGTTCGCGGATGATAGACGTATCGTGAAGGAAATAAAATACCACCCGTGTGTGTGCATGGTACCGAGCTCATAGATTAATCGTGAGTGATATTACGTTTGAAATTGTACGGTGGGAAGGGTCGGATCACACCTATGACTGGATTGTATGTGTTTAATACGTCTTGATGTGAGGATATAAATGTCTCTATTTCTGGTTAATTTAATCTGGGAACGCTGTTTGTACGCTGTGTGGTGGTGGGCGGTTGCATAAGATATCCGCTCATACATGCCGGTAATACGTACGATAATAGTGTGTGTAGTCTATTGTGTCTTATTATATAAGCTTATATGTGTGTATTATAATATTTATAGGGTGATAAATATGATCTTTCGTGGGATCATATGTAATGAATAAAGTATGACTCTAAGGAGTAAAGTGCTACAGGAGTTTAGTTCTCATTATTCGGGATAGAGGGGGTGATTAGGTGTGAGTGAGATACTTAAACCACCACAGAGTGTACGAGTAATAATATTGTATAATGGCGATTCGATAATGAGGTTTACACGGTATACGTTTCACTCACAGATTCGAACATAAGATTTATATATATACCGTGAATAGATTTATGTGATGTGGGTCATACGACTGATTAATATTGGTATGGTCAGGACATTAGCTCTCTGATTCACTGGTTTTTTATATTTTCAACGATAAAGAAATATATGATATATAAGATGAGAGCAAATCAAATATGAGAGCATTTTAGAGGAAACTCGAGAAAGGGGTAGAGTTATTACATTTGATTGAATTTATTATGTGATTATTGTAGAAAATATAGAAAAAAATGTTATCGACTATTTTACCTATGAGAAAAGAGAAGTTGAGAGCCAACCCTTGTTCTCATTTTATATATTTCCAAGCGTAGAACGATGTAGGTAAATACGAATATTCTAGAAGTTCGCCACGTGGGGATGTGCTCATTCATATTCTGTCAATGCATAGGTGGCAAGGCTTAAGTTATTTCCCTTACTTGTTGGTAGAGCTGAATGCTGAGCCTAATATGCTTTTCCATAATTTATTCATCAGTAAAATGTTTTAGCAATATTATATAGTGAGCAATATAATTTAACACTTTTGTTTGATACTTATCTAATTATTTTTTTGCGGTGTATTTTTATGTAGTAAGATTTACTAGTATTCCTATACTTGATAAATGCTAGATAGTTGTGGTTGTAGTATTTTGAGATTCTAAGATTTTGTATTTAATATAGGGATGAGATGTAGTTGGATAATATATTGAGTAGATTAATAATATAATTAATAATTATAGATAAAATTCAGCCGTGCGCGTCAGACTTGAAGAAATGTAGAGGTCGAATGAGTGCATCTAACTTGACCGTGATGTTCGTTAATGCTATGTGTAGAGTTTTCTTTGTCGCTGTATTTTTAGTCTAGTGTGGATGAGAGGTTAGTTACTTTGAATCGGGTGTGGCAAATCGAAATATTCTTTTACAGTTAGTATTTTAGTTTCTGATTGGAGACTCACAGATTGGAGTAGTAGCCATTTAGTCGATTTTTCTGCGTTGCACGCATGTATTTGTCGCAGAAGTTATTGTGTATCTCAGCATTATTGGAGAGTTTTATGTTTCGAAGTTATTTCAACTCAAGATTTGTTTCGGTATGGATGGTAATAATTGATAGAACTAGGAATATACGTAAGTTTGTAGGGTTGATATAATAAACATTCTCAAATTAAAAGCACCCTTCATATTCTTGTAAATGTTGTAGCAACAATACACTATGACACATTAGATTAAAGTAGCTAGAAATAAAAGCTCACTGGCATATTGTATAAGGTTTAATACTTACGTAGATGTTATGTGAGTAAAGACGGGACGTAATACATTGTAGAGAAGCGCTCCGGGCGTGTGATGAAATTAGATCTTTAACTACAACAAGCTTTGCATGTGAATTGAGTGTGGTGAGGGCACGAGTCGGGTAGTTGGCTGTTGTCAGATGCTACTGTCCTTGTCTCTTAGCGCACGAAAAATATAAAGAAAGAGCGCAATATCATATGAATCAACTTCCTTCGATTTATGTCGTCCCGTTCTAGATTCGTATTTAGCTATGTTGTGAGTAAAAATTCGCGGTGCATGTTGAAGTTATTATTGCTATGGAAGCTGGGTATTTAGGTGATTATAATTCTTCTTATCTCCGGGGGAGAGATGACCCTTTGTAGAGGTTCTGAATTAGAGTATTGGGATGAGGTATCAAAGTAGGTGTGAGAGTGAGCATGTGAGAGGAGACGATATTCTTTCTTCAGATTAGTCGCATATGAAAATGATTGCAACTGGTCTTTCTAGATGCAGCTACAATTTCAGCTCTCTTTCTGAGTGAAGGTGGCGAAGATGTCATTTCGTTCTGTTCTAAAATTGATCTTGTAAGGATATTTTAAGTTGCAATCAGGAGAGGAGCTGGAGAATCATTACTTGTGGCCCTGCAAGGAGGTCGCTGGAGACGGGTGAAGAAGAGCAGAGTGATCTGTACAGGAGTGTACAGTTTTGAGCTAGATGATGACAGGTGTTCATACAGTGGGTAAGAGAGTTTTGATGCGAGTACGAAGGTTTGATTGACCCTCCAGGAATTTCTGACAAAACATAAAGCGCACTTTCCGTCACTTCGTGTTATGCTCCAGGTAAGACAGTTGTGTGATTGATCTAGGTGCTCGTCTTATTTGGTGTTGTAGACACGGCAGAAGGGTCTTATTCTATTATAACAGGACTGATCTTGATGTTAGTAATAACAGTTGCAGACTGCTAGACCCACTTTTAACAGTGTAGTGTTTCGTCGGGCGTTAGATTAGTGATATGATGGATCTTCTGCTATGTTGTGGTCTCGTCGAGAGACCTAGTCAGATACTGGTTGCATTATAATGTCCAAACGAGTTCTGAATTCTTCAAATTTCTCTGAAGAATAGCTTGAGGAACCTAATAAGAATCTTCTCGGAGCTTTTTGTGGGGAGCTATCCAAAAGGTTTGTCTTATCTGTTTACCTAGTTCTTTGCGGTAGATAAATGCCGTGGGCGCATACGTTATACTGTGGTGTCGATCGATGGGGGGTCTTTCAATAATATAAACAATTAGGTAATACGTGAAGAGGAAATACTCATTATGCACATTGAAGTGTAATGTTAGTGGCCGAGTTAATTGATTAGCGTTAGTGATGTTTTGATTGACCTGTTACAGTGATAAACGTTGTTGTCACAAATATTCTGAAAGAAGTATCTGACCTAATAGTTCTGATTAACAGAGAAGTAACTTTTTGACTAGTATACGTAATGTTCTTTTCCGTTAACCAGTGTGGTCTCCTGTACTCTATGGAGCTTATTAAGGGATTATTTGCGGATGATTTATTTTCTGCAGAACAGCTCCTAACCCTGCAGTGCGAGTATAGTTACAAAGATAGTGGTTGGTGTCCTATATGCGCTATTCTGTTTTCCTTGACTTAGAATGTTTCATGTGCATGTTTATAGTCTAGCTGTATGTGAACAAATTGATCCGGGTCTCTCTCCGTTACGTAATGTGATGAGAAAGCAAGCTGGGAACTCATTGGTATGTTGGAAGACGCCTTGTCGAAAATTGTCAACGGATTGAGACTTACTGACTATGGCTGATAATCTGGTACTTAGATTCTAGTTTAGTATATTTAGCTTTGCTTTAATAATGGGAGGCAGTCGTACTATGATTAGAAACATTTTTTTGTTGAAGTATGTTATAGATGGTAGACGTGTGTGGTCTTTATACCGTCATCAGTTGCCTGTTGTAAAGTCTCACTGTCCTATCATTTGTTTGTAACGTAGATTTGAACGGAAAGAGTATTCGTGATCTGTCTGACGCGGTTTAGAAAAAATTGTACATCATTAGGATAACTGTATTAAGTCTCATAACTTATTCAATTTTTGCAAATCCTGATACTCAATATGACAGTGAAGTTTTTTAGATGAATCTCCTGTCTGAGAGGGAGGCTTGATGTTATAATATCCTTTAAGGCGGATTCTTGTCAGTGTGGCTTGAATGCCTAAATGTTTGCATGCAAAATGAGCATCTCTCACTATTAGAGTGATAAATTGGTTGATTTTTATTGCACAACAGACTCAGCAGTGTTAGTGATTGCACCATGAAATATCGATTTGAGATTATATGGTCTAAGATCGACAAGATACGATACCGTGTTGGTTGCGTTCAAGAAGAACTCTATGTATTAGGTTCAATGAGAGATGTTATGTCATAGGTTTCTGCTTTTAACTTCACTATAGATTTTAGAGGTTGAGGTTTGTTTCTTCGTCTCGCGGAGATGGATAAGTTTAGACCCTTTTCAAAAAAGAAATTTCCTTCGTAAAAAAACTCCTGTTGCATAATTTTTATGGGCAATATCCAAGTATGCTCTTGCGCTCAGAGTTACAAGGAAGTTGTGATATATTTATTGTTTAGACTCTGATTGATATAGATCCTCTTCTTGTGTAACAAGTACAGTGAGACAAAGAGTCGTGAAAAAGATGCAGAGCACATTGTACTGTCGAGAAGAGACGATCCAAGGTGTCTTGGAATTAGGTGAAAGTTTTGACATATTTAGTACGGAGGTGTTGGTAGACATCTTTGGCTTGCGCTGAACTATGGTAAAAATACCGGAGGGGTCATTCTGGGTGTGTGAATGATTAGAGTTTTTCGCGATATATGTAATGTTAGTTTAATTGCAAAAGGTCTAGGCCAATGATGAAGACTCAGAAGCAAGCCAATCTGGTCAATTTTGACCAAAACTGTAGCTTTTTCTCTTGAAATTCAGTAGAGGTTATCTCTTGTAAGTTAAATCAAGAAGGGATTTTCTTCGCGAGTCTCGGCAACAATAAATTTTGGAGTTGTAAGTTGAAAAATCAATTTTTTTAATGAAGAACCATGAGGAGTGTATGTCCTAATAGGCGGTTCCCCTCACAAAGATTTGCTTTGTTTCTTTTGTCTTTGTTTCAGAATGCCTTGCAATGTTATTTGGATCAGAAAAAGATATTGACGGTCTGAAATACTGAACGTCCAGGAAACTTTTTCAAAACTGAAGGCAAACATTTTTAATGCAAGAAAAATCGACATCAGTTCTAAACAAGGCAATGTTCTTCCTTTTAAGAGGAGCAACTTTACCTTTAGCCCGTAAAATCTGAGGATCTTTCAAGCTTGAAGAATATATACACAAACCCATGAGCACTGTCTAGCGTACTCAAAATGATTCAAAAGGACAAGTTTTCATCTGATGGACTTCAAAACATGATGCTTGGATAACGTTATTTCAATTAGGCCCAGACAGATCCTTTCGAAGCTTTTGCCCCAGATAATTTTAATTTCTGTTGGGCCAACTTCATCATCGTCAGGAGTCATTAAATCTTGAGCATTTTACCACGTGTGTCTATTTGAGGAAGACTGGCCTCGACGAATAGAAAACATGGAATTATAATGTGAGTGTGCTCATAAGAGCGGTCAACATGTGACATTGTGTGAATTATTTTGACGACTGTTTTAGAAAGTTTAGTTTGTGGTCCCTTTTTGGATGTGAAATCGAGTGTAATCCCTTGAAGGTATGATGAACTATTCGGTGGTGTCATACTTAACTTTGGAATGTTCTTGTGTATCGTAGATCTATATACAAGTAGTAGCCTAAGTTGTACTCCTGCTTTGATAATCGGACCTTGATGTGAGTCTCGAGAAAGTTTCTTCGTTCCACTGTTCATATATGTAAGTCTCTCGTTGTAGCTCGGGGGTATTAGTAGTCCCCGAAGATGAGGTCAAGCCAACTCTTCTTATTCCATGAAAGAGAGATGGCCTGGAAAGAAATGTTTTTTAAGTACGGGAGTTAGGAATGAATGTGTTAAGAGCAGAAATATCAGCATCTAGATTAAATCTTCAGGGGAAATGAACAGGAAGATCAGAAAGTATTCGATCAGGCATGATGACGACGATGACTGCATTCAATGGACGGGGAATGGATTACTGCTAATTTGCTTAATATTGATAGAGTAAGTTATGTCTCGTGATGAAGGCCACGAAATCTTACAATTTTCTGTCGCTGTCGTAGATAGAAAAAGCAAGATCTATTTTTGCGTCCCACTTCCAGTTGAGAACGTATCTGTCAGGAAGGCTTCGGAATATCCTGCCAGACAGATCATATTTGTTGGTCCTACAAAGAAATGAGAAGGCGGAAGAGAGAGTTCAAAAGATCGCTCATCCATGATATGAGCTTGAAATTTAAAGAGCGGAGACCTCAACCCCATCTTGAAAACTACAGTTGATAGACTGAGCGGGCATTTATGTTGTAACCTTGCGTCAGAAAGTTTTTACAAGGACGGTGGGGTAATGAAGGAAGTTATTATAGTTTTGAGGTGATACTTGAATGCTCAATTATTCCCTCCCTCTGGTACTGTTTGTGATAAAACATCCCCATGATGCAGATGAAAGAGCCCTGCTTTTCCAGACACGTTTGTTTGACTCACCGCAATGGTAAAAGTAGGGTATACCACTATCTTACAATTGATTGATGTAGAGGACAGGCGACTTTCAGTTGAGAATATTTTCATACAAGGTAACTCTACATGACTGATTTTCTCATCTCTAAATGCTCGATTGTCCGATAGAATTGTTTTTGAATGACACGTTCGTCGAAGAGCCTGATATCTGCTGTTTCATTATTACCTAATGATTCGAGCTGTACGATGTTGTTTCTAGCCAATATCGACATCTGCATGATTTGAATCGGCGTATATGATACAGAAAGGGTTCAAATAAGAGTGCTCAGAAGGATCGATATGGTGTGTTTTAACTAAGCTTTCGGGGAGCTTTTGCTTGTTGTCAGTTTAAAATGGCATGAAGTAAGTTGTTCTAACTATCCTCCTGTCAAAGATCTCCCTTGAGGAGAGGGTTTCAAAATCAGACTTGCTCTTTATCCAAAAAAAAAATTACCAATCTCTGAGAGGGGGTCAAAACGATTTGGCTGGGCCAAAATGTGGCATAACCCATTGGCAGTTTTCATGGTCTACTTTCAAGCACTGCTACTATTTTGAAGTGCCTTCATTGAAGAGATGACATCTAATTTCCATTCAAACATCCACATTTGAAACCTACTTTCCTGTGTCATTACACCTACATACAAAAAACGGTCTGACAACATGATATCTTCAGCTAATATGAAACATTCCATTGGATAAGCTACCACATGGAGTGCCCTTCACTGTGTGAAGCTACATCAACGACTAGAATCTATTAATAACAGATTTTTTTAATGAATTATGTGAACATACAGATGTTCTAATGTCAGTACGGTGAGCTGTTACGAAATGACCTAACTGGCTCTCCGTCAAAACATGTCTTAATGGAACTGGGTTGCACAGCAAGAGAATTCACTTCTACTTCCATTTATTTTAAAATACAGCTATTGAAAAACATATTAAAGCTTGTGGTGCAGTTGGCTAATAACACTCTTGGCAGTTACAATTTTATTCCCTCTTTTTATTTTAAGGGATTATGCCTGTGGGTGGGAAGTAATGTTGGCGTAGACTTGGAAGTGTTATTCCCTGTATTTATACAGATATTTGAAGTGAACCAGCATCTTCATCATCAAGAACTTGAGGCGCTGAAAAGTAGATGGCTTACTTGTGGAGACATCTGCACGATCTCTTTTTGCTTTAACTCTTTCTGCTTTGAAGAACAAGAGGATGTTTATGTGAGCACCACTCTGCATGTGCGCAAAGGACGATACTAAGGCCAAAATCTTTTTGTCAGGGCATTTGGAAGATATATGTTTTCTTGCTGAAACGGTTTGCACACATTCCGTAGTTTCTAATGCAGCGCTCCATCTCGCAAGCATATCCTGTCGACTAAAACTTCACAGCCACTCATGTGTATTGGGGTGTGCTTTTATCCATTAAAGAGAAGTTTTGCATTTCGCGATAAAAAGGTGAAATTTGAAGGCAGAAAAGAGTGGGAGAAATCGTCGAGAGCTGAGTCGTCTGAAGTGAAGTGGAAGAAGAGAGAAATCTTAACTCTTTTGTATACTAGTAACTTGTAGACTCTTTAGACTTTTTTACACATGTAGTGTGTTGAAAGAAGAAGTTCTTCTCTCTTTATATGAAGATTCTTGTTGTGAAAGGCACTTTTATTCTTTCCTCATTTGGGCAAAGACGTCCACCGGCAAGGATTTTATTTGTCCTGTTGTGACTGCTGTGTTTGAGATCTATATATGGTGGGTTACTTTCAAAAATGTTTTGATAGTTACTCAAAAAAAATTAAGAGTGTATATATACTTCAATCTGAGTTTTTTTTTAGTTTTTTGAGTTTCACAGCAGGATATAGGAGGAAAGCTTGGTCAGTAAACTAAGTGACTAACGAATGGTCTTACCTTGTTCCCTCCTCCATGAGAAGTCCAAATCGAAACTCCTTAGTTCATGCAAGTTTTGCAACGAACTTCTGACACAAGAAGTGAATCGGCGAGTATGAGCCCGTGACTAGAAGTGTAGTGTGAGTGCTTCGAGAGCAGCCCAGAGGTGTGTGCGCAGGCACGAGTGCGTGTTCGTGGGAGCGATGGTGCATGCTAGGGTGGAGACATACCGGCGACTCTGTTACGTAAACTAGTTCTATGATGCTCTTGTGTGTAGTGTCAGGACATAAAAGCATATAATATACATAAGAAGACGATAATCACAGTTTAAAGCTGTATGTTGTGTAACACGGCACCTCGGTGGCCCTCAGTGTGCCTAGATATCAATCTCGTATATAAGGATATATATCTCTACTTACATATCGTACTGTGCTACTCTCGTGTAATTACGTCAGAGAGAGTTCTCGTGAGTGGGGTTAAGGTTGAAAATGATGACAGTTCAAGCGCGGGTTATGAACTCTAGCGTCGTGTGCGTTAGGAGATTGCAATAGTACATATATGACCAAAATTTTAGATACGCCACTGATATGCATTAATATATCAACGAAACGATATAAGTTGTGATATATATATTGGCTTCTGAGAGTGCTCGGATACTTCATGTATATTAATAGTATATAGGTCAGTGTGTGTTTATAGTCCTAAAGACGACTGTGAATATATATAGTATAATAAATTTTGTTATCATTATTAATGAATATTAATATTAATTGATTTAAATGATGATTTATATATAGTGTGATAGTGTGTGATTTAGCTAAGTGTGTTGATAAGTGATCACTTTGTGTGTGTATGAGTCTATGGTAAGAAGGTGTGTTTAGAGAGTGATGTTGGCTGCAGTAGATGATACGGCTACGAATATAGTATATATAGTAGTAGTTGAGTGATATATATATATAGATATTGATATTTGTTGATGAGTGTATAGTATTATCTAGTGTGTTCTTGATGTATAGATATTTAATTGATTATATAGTGTGTAAGATATATATATTACTATCAGTGTTATATGATTTTATTCTTTTGCTGAAGGGGAGAGAAGCTTGCTATATATAGAGTTTTAATATGTGTGTGGGCATCTATCTGTGTGTATATATATAGTGATAGAGTGAGAGTAGTGAGATATATAGTGTGTAGAGTGTTATGTATTCTGGATTGTGTGTTATTCTATTTGATTATATTGTGTGTGTACTCAGATTTTGTGTATAGCATGGTTATGGTACTTGTGTGAGTGCTGCAGTAAGCGACAATATATGGTTGAGCATATATCCTAACTATGTGTTTAAGGCTTTGCAGTCATTGTGAGTCTTTATGAGCGCTAGAATGTGGATATATGTATATAATATGATATATCGTGCGGTGATTAGTCTTATGATGATATTTGATTCTTGTTGTACTTTATAGTGTGCTATATTAGGGAGCGTATTGTATTGCTTTGTGACGCTCTATGTTTTGGAGTTGTATGATTGCTCTCTTCTTATGGTTGATTATGCGTTCGTACTAATGTTTTTGTATACTCACTTTTTTGTTATAGAGGGTCTCTCACACAATAGTATTGGGCCTGTCTTTGATGTGATTGTTATACGTGATTGATAGTGGTGCGATTGTGTGTCTTTTGTGGCTCTCTCTATGTGAGTTGATTTTGGTTAGTCTGCGTGTTGAATATTTATGGTTATGCAGTTAGTATTGTGCTGATGAGGTGTGTTTGTGCTTGATAATTTAGTTTTTATTTATGATTGTTGAGGTGGAGGTGTGTGTATTCGTGATGCATAGTTGATAGCAGTTTATGTGAGGTTTGTGTCGTGTTGAGGGTGGTTAGAATAGTAGTATATAGTAGAGTGAATCCTGCTGATTGTTGTTCAAGTCATTATTATGGTGTTTACGACAGGAATGTATGAGTGGAAAGGAAGGTGATAAATTTTATACGTGAGTGTATGTGTTTAGTATATATTTTGTAATAGTTCGTTTGTGAATGTAGAGGTAGCTAGTGTCTTTATTATTAGTAGAGAAGTAAAGGAATTTATGTGTTGCGACAAAGGAGTTTTTACAAAGCATGACTATTATTTTTTTAAAAGCTTGTTTCGTATATAGCGCACACACTGCGTACGTCTTTTCCAAGTTTTCGGTCGTTTTTCCTCAAGTTTTAGTGAATGTAGTTTTGTACATTGATTTTATTTATGCGTTATGGCTTGCGAGTATATTTATTAAGTCGTTACTTTTACGTTATAGTTTTATTTACTCGTCTATATAGTATAAGTAGTGGAAGTAAGGGATACATTCGTATAGTATTGAATGTATTGGAGTTAAGTAAGGATAGTTTACGTAGTATTAGTAGAAGAGTTATTGTTTCACCGTAAACTCATGAATTACGATGTTTACAAGCGTATAGTCGCAAACCTATTGGTGTATGGTTATTTTAAAAAAAGCGTTTGGTTCGTATGTGTAAGATGCTAAGACACATACTCTGCGAACGTCTTTGTCCAGGCTTTGCCAATATCAATAAGAGCTCTGTTGGCATGATATTTAGCTTCGTTATGTTTATTAACGAAATAGAGGAAAAAGGGAAAGAAGTGGTTCCTCATTGATTTATGATGGTAAAATGTGAGGAATTGTATAACTTAGATAGGAGTCGTTGTTAAAATGCGGCAAAGAATTGTTTTTTGACATTTGATTTTGTGCTTATATCTGAATGTCATCGCGAAACCTTTTTAGTAAGTAATTGTAAGTTATATTCTAAACGCAGGAAGCGTTTTCCAGAAGAATTGGCAATTCTTGTCAAATTGCAATTGCAAAGTCTTGCTGCTTAAGATTTTAACAAATTTTGCTCAAATGAAAGGAATTGGCAAAATTAACACCTACCCCAACAATTATTTTAGGACAATTAGGCTTCTGCGAATCTTACGAAGTAGATACTAAAAGAGATTTGGAATTAGCAAGCTTGGCTAGTTACTAAAATTTGACATCGAAACACAGAAAACCTATTTAAGCAGAACAGAAGAAAAATTTCTGAACATAACAAATAAAACGAAGTAAGCAATTCAAAATAGAGAACTATTGAAATATATATCTATCCTAAGAAAGAAGCGATAGAGCAACTTTAAGATTTCAGAAAAAGAGAGCTATTTTCTATAGAAATATAGATTATTAGATAAGTTATTAATTGGTCTCCGTATTATCATAAGATTTAAAAATCTGTGTTCAATTCAATATATTTTTTTTAAATACTAACCAGCAGTCACAATCTTGGAAAATGAGTATAACAAAAGCAAATAATAAGAGAGCATTAAAATAAAGTAGAGTTTTATTTACATATGATAATTAATTATGGATATTTAGAATATAGAAAACAAATGTATACGATTCTTCACATGGAAAGAGAAGTTGAAGCCAACGCCTTGTTCCTTTTATATATTTCCAAGCGTAGAACGATGTAGGACAAAATACGAATACGAAGTCAGTGGACTTTCTTCATCTGACAACAAGAGTGCAAACTATTATTACCGAACTATCTCAAGCCTTTTTCGATAATTATCATAGTACATTTTTAAGCAATTTAAAATATAAGCGCTGATGAAATTACTAATTATTGGTATTTATAAGTAATTTAACACTATTTTAACTTGATTAAAAAAAATTAAAAATTTAATTGTTAATTTTTATTGATATAAATAAAAAATTATAAATGATAAAATATAATAATAATATAAAATCACCCGAGACTAAAATGAGAGGGAAGAGTGACAACTAACCTTTTCGTAATCTTGTAGAGTTTCTTGCGCTGATTATTAGAAATAGGTCCTTTCTATGGGGTTCGGAAAGCGGTTATTTCTTCACCTCCTTTGTATATTTTAGTTCTGGGTGTGATTTGGAAATCCTGTCAACAAAGAAACTTCGATCTTGCACGTTGCAGTTTCCATATTGAATTTTATTCGATATTCACCATACGGTATATGAAAAAGGAATATATAAGGATTAATAAATAATCTCAAATTAAAACACCCCTTCAATTTAAATCGTTACAACAATACACACCAATTAGATTAAAGTAGCTGTAATAAAAGCCACTATTAAATTCCAATATTGCTGATATGTTGAGTATAGATTGAAAGGGGGCCGGCTTGAAATTAAATCTTAACTACACAAGCTTCGTGAATTTTTGAGGCAGCGATTGGTCACGTCCTTTTCTCACGAAAAATATAAAAGAAAGAGCCAAGAATATATCCAACTTCCTTCGATTAGCCGTCCCCCTCCCTCTCTAATCTCGGGTGTTTTTTATAACGATATATTTTCTTAAATATATATATATATATATATATATATATATATATATATTATATATATATATATATATAATATATATATATATATATATATATATATATATATATTAAATATATATATATATATATATAATATATATATACTATATTTATATATATATTATATATATATATATATATATATATATATATATAATATAATATATTATATATATATATCATATATATGTGTGTGTGGTGTGTGTGTGGTATGTGTGTGTTTATGTTCCTGTATATTTATGTGAGCACAATATTCTTCTTCCACGTTTTTTGAAGAGTTTAAATAAAAGTAATGAAAAAAGTTTGGAGACCAAAATCGGTATTTAATATTTTGTCTGCAAAGGAAAAGGATGTCCTAGATTACAAGAATAAAAAAAAGTATTTTAATATCACTTTATGAAGATTATATGTTTCAAATATTTCAAATATATATATATGTATTATATATATATATTATATATATATATATATATATATATATATATATATTATCTATATATACTTATATATATATATAATATATTATATATATATTATATATATATATATATAATATATACGATATAATATCATATATATATATATATATATATATATATATATATAATATATATATATATATATATATAATATATATATATATATATATATATATATATATATAATATATATATATATATTTATTGATAATATATTATATATATATCATAAATATATTATATATATATATATATATATATATATATATATATATATATAATATATATATATATATATATATATATATATATATATATATATCAGAGTGGATAATAAAAAATTAATGATTTAAAAAAACACAATAAAAGCAGTTTTTTTATTGTTCTCCTTTAGCTTTAAAATTAATAATTTATTTATTTTTGTTTATTTAGTATATACATCATTAATATTAATGTTCTTATAGGTTTCAGATCCATAGTATTTATATTAAGTGTTGTTGGTATTCAGTGAGTGAAAGTAGCACAAGCCCCCACTAAACACCTAAGCACTTATTCCAACCACAACCACCCCTAACGGACACATGACCGGGTGCCCGGTCATAGTCGTGGTTAGCCAAAAAAATATGTGGTCGTAAAATTTATTACAACACGTAGAAGGTGAAGCCACACTCATCTTTAAATTATTGTAATAAATAAAAATAAACAAAAAGGCGTTGTACTGTATAAAAAATAACAATGAATGAATGGTTGCTAGCTCTCTCAAATAGCGTCATGAAAATTACAAAATAAATGATTCGTAAATAGACGAAAAATGCGGAAAATGATCGGATTTATTTGATGACCGATATTTTTAATAACTTTCACGTGAAATGACCCTCAAGATATTGTAAAAAGAACTTTAATTTCAAATTCCTTTAACACTATTATATATAAATATATATTTAAGTACAGACGTAGAAACAATCCGATTATACCTCTAAACTCATGTTCTATATTTAATTAAATGACAAAACAAAAATCTGTTTGTTTTTTCTTTTTTGTGTGTGTGATGATCCTTCCTACCCTAATGTAAAAACGAGACCCGTCGTGTCTATTTTTTCACAACAATTTTACAGATGCAAATGCCACCTATTCAATTCAGCTTGAAGAGTTTTCCCCTTTCAATAATACCACAAATGCAAAACCATAATAATCTTATACCACAACTATATATTAATACATTAGCTATACCAAATCATAATGAGTACTTGTCTGAATCAATATGCCCTGAATATTCAGAAAAAGGTAGGAGGCAATAAAGACTGAAACTTAGATCAAGATAGAAGTAGGTGTTTTTATTAATATTGACTGAAGAGAAGTTTGCAGTCAAAATGATTTTTCCTGGAGATAGAAAGAGAGTGTTGGAATCGGTCTTGCAAATCGTGTCACGTCTTTTAATGAAATTTATATTATTTTAAATAGCAAAGGCCAGGCAAGAAAGGATGATAAATGTGAATAAATTTTGACAATAATTTACATTAATCAATAAAGTTTAATTAATAAAGAAAACTATATCTGTATAGCTATTACTTACAGGAATAAATAGCGATCATAAGCCATTCAAAAAAAAAAATTCACAATTCTGAAATATAATGT
>JABUQX010041824.1:45000-46325 GCA_015478945.1 Trachelipus rathkii
TTCTAGTCCCCTTCATGATCTATTGATCTATTGATCTATTGAATTTATTGATTATTGATTATTGATTCAAGTCATATTTTTGTATAACATAACACAAAACTTTTATTATTTTGTTTGTTTCTTTACATTATGTTTTCACTATAAATTTATTAATTTTGTTTTAATTTTTCTTTAAAAATATTATTGTTTTTACTAAAAATTTAATTCTTTTTATGTTTTATAACAAAAAAATTTGGCATATTTTACTACCTTAAAGCAGTAAAATCGGTAATATCAGTAATCAAACTGTCCTCCATCCTCCTACCTTCCATGGATTATTGATTATTGATCTATTGATTCTATTGATCTATTGATCTATGATCTATGGATTCAAGTCATATTTTGTATAACATTACACAAAAACTTTTATTTATTATGTTTTGTTTTCTTTAAACATTTTGTTTTTACTAAAAAAATTATTCTTTTTATGTTTATAACTTAAAAATTTTCGTTTGTACGTACCTTAAGCAGTATCATAAGTCAGTAAATCAAACTGTCTTCCATACCCTCCTACCTCATGATCTATTGATTATTGTCTATTGATCTATTGATTCAGTCATATTTTGTATAATAACACAAAAACTGCCATTTTTTTTTTTTTTTTTAACATTATTTTTTGCTAGCAATATTTATTTATACCACTCACGGCCGAGGGCAAGGGGGTTTTTACTAAAATTTTTATTCCTTTTTATGTTTATATTAAAAAATTTGCATATTTAATACTTAGCATTTGTAATCATAAATTCAGTAAATCAAACTGTCTCCTACCTTCCTACCCTCTCATGATCTTTGATCTATTGATTTTGATCTATTGATCTATTGATTTCAAGTCATATTTTGGTATAATACATAAACACAACTTTTATTTATTTTTGTTTTTATTTCTTTAAACTTTTCGTTTTAACAAATTATTTATTTTTGCTTATTCTGTTTAAAATATTTTGTTTTAACTAAAAAATTTATTCTTTTATGTTTATAACTTAAAAAATAAAATTACATTTTTACATACCTTAAAGCAGTAATCAGTAATAGTAAATAAACTGTATCAGCTATCCTCCTACCCTCCATGATTATTGATCTATTGATTATTGATCTACTTGATCTATTGATTCTAGTATTTTTTTTGTATAACATAAATAAAAATAATTCTTTTGCTGTTGGCTGCTGTTGTTGTTGTTCGTTGTTGCTGTTAAATATATCATACTTAAGTTAAATGAAAATATACAGCACTTTTTCAAACCATATTTAAAATATATGTTAATTTCACATTACATTGTAATTATGAA
>JABUQX010041826.1:2500-37898 GCA_015478945.1 Trachelipus rathkii
TGGGTCTCCGGATGGCATTTTCCTTCGCCGAGTTGTTTGAATGAATTGTGCTTTATTTTCGTGTGACGCCAATCGTTCAACTATATTCTCTAGTCTGCAATACTTTATACTTTCCTATGTGTTGAAGGCACGCATAGATCATCATACTTACGGCGAAAAAAAGAAGCGCTCTGATCTTCTAACTATCGTATTATAGCTCTCATCATTGTATTCTATCTAAAATAAATTGAAACCTTCAACTTATGTTTAGACCATTGGACTCTATTCTTCTTCTTATCATTAGCCAGAGGAGCTTCGGCGTCTAAGGTCTACTGGCCGATATACTTTCCTAATTTAACCGTTTATGGTTTCGCTTAGGAAATACGGAGGAACTTGCGTGGTGAGACAGCTTGAAAATATACCAAACAATTTGACCGGGTATATCACGCGTCACTGCTCTCTAAGCTCCCTCCTTTGGGGTTTCTCCTTCTCTTTGCTTACTTATATGTGCTAGCTTTCTTTTCAAGTCCTCAATATTCGGCTGTGGTTTGATCGGAACCGACTTTTTCTTTTATTCGTAATAGTGGTGTATCTCGGGTTCTTTCTTAATCTCCTTACTTTTATTCTATTATCATTATAGATCTTCTACCTGACAATCTAACTCTCTCCACTCATATGCCGATGACGTCACCCTTCATTCTTCAACTCATTTCAATTCTGTACCCTCTTTTACTTCTAGAAATTTAGCATCTCGATGCTTCCTAATCACTTTCCGAGTCTATTTCTCCGCGCTGACTGAAATAGAATTATCCATGGTGGGGTCGTCTAACTCTGTGAAAATTCAACTCTATTAAAAACGGACTTCCTACAAATCTTCCTCTCTAAAAAACACACTTCTAAGATTTACTATTCTTTTCGACGGTTTTCTCTGTCTCTCCTGTTTGAACAATATAAAACATCCTTGGCCTTAACGATAAACAAAAAATGTCTTGTGAAACCTCACATCTACAACGGTTGCTAGAAGGCTCGAAGAAACTGGAGTTCATGTTTTGCACTGCGAGACTTTTTTTCATTCTTCTCGAGTTATAAGAGCTATGCAAAGGTCCTCATTCCGACCTTGGTATGGAGTACTGGTTCTCATATCTGGGGGGGGGGGGGGCTCTGGTTTCACCGGCTTTTTGACAAATCGAGTCAAAGACCAAAGGTTATAATGTCTTACTTTCCGTTACTTGAACCGTTTATTCTTTTGCGGAGCGATGTTTGGTGCTTTTATCTTTTTTTAGGTACGAGCGTGCATCGTGTTTCGAGGAACTTACCAATCGGTACACCGACCTTACGACGCATCGTTAGGAAAAGGGGTGCTGTGTCTGCGCACGAGTTTTGTGTAGATATTGGTACCTCCAGGCTAGTTCGCTGCGGTGCTTCCTTCTTCTGCCACCTCTGTTCTTGGAAACTCTCTCATATTTATGTTTCTGCTTAAATTTATCTCCCTCACTTTAAAGCTGTGTCTGTGCTCATCTGTCTAATTTACGCTAGTGGATGAAATGTTTGGCGTGCAATGCTCCCTCCTTGAATAGGGCTTCGCTCGTGAGTGGTGGTGACAACTGTAATATATATAGATTATAATATAATATATATATATATATAATATATAATATATATATATATATATATATAGTATATTATATATATATTATATATATATATATATGTATATATATAATATTATATTATATACTAAAGCCGTTGTCCGTTTTTGCAATTTGTTGCTTACGAGACGTAAGAATTTGCTTCGAGTTTGCGTTTGTTTTTGTCAACCTTAGACCAAAATCGTAAGAAAATGCTCCACTAAACGTAAGGAATTTCCTTAGTTCTTCTTTTAAGGTTGCTATTTCCGTGCTTTTGCCGATTTAAGCGCTCTTCCGATACAAGCGTAAAAACAAACAAGACGGCGACGTGGTAGGCTCGTCTGAACGATGAATGTTTCATTCAATTAAATCAGCTTTAAAATAATTTCTTCTAAATCGATAAACCATCACAATAGTTGATCATTATTTGTAATATAAACCAATTTTCTTTTTTTTCTGTTTATTTCCAAAGCCACATGCTCTATCATAACAGCTGATTCTAAATGTTTTTAAAAACAAAGTAGCTAGCACTGAAATCGCGGTCGTTTAGAACAGGAAATTCTTGCTTATAAACTGGTGAGCATTTCTTATCGAGCGTAAGCACAAATGAAAAAACGAAAATGGTCTAAATTAAAAGCAAAGTAAAAATACTAAAAATTCATTTTATTCGTAAACGCTTTAATTAATTATTATCAATTATGATTAAAGAGATAGAATAAAGAAATTAGTTACAAGTAAAACATTAGTGGTCTTTCTTCTTCTAGTTTATCGCAACCCCACTAATACTCTACTTGGGACTTAATTTCTTTATAATTTCTATCCTTTTATAACAGAATTGCGGGACTAAGGCCCAGCATATACAAGCCTTTGTTATTTTGTTCTGATTGGAAGTTTTCCATGAAGAAATTACCTTTCGCGTAATTTTTCTAGTTTAATCTTTATGCCGCTCTAACTTTTTGCTAAACTTGTTTATTCGTTTCTCGATAACACTTATCGCGCCTAAAAACTACTGCAATAGAGGATGTTCCTAAAATTCTGTTTACGCTCGTGCTCAATACATTTTCATGATTCTTCACTTTCAAGAATTAAAAACATCTTTAATCTTCAAATTTCACAATGAAGTTTATGTTTTTTTATTAACAACAACTCAGTTGGCTGTTTCTTTAAGATTAAAGAAAGCATCCCATGAACTTGAGGTCACAAACATCGTTTACAAAATATAAATTGATGTCGACTGCACGTCGATATGTAGGTCAAACTTTCTTACAACTAAGATGCGAGCCTTCAAACACATGGACCTTTCCTTCGAACTATCTTCCCATCACTCAACCAGAGAAATATTAAGCGTCAAAGAATCGCTAGACCTAATGGCACCTATATATTCTTCTTCAAAATTCTTCTCGCATTTTCAAAATGCTTTTACAGAGTGAAGAATTAAAAATTTGAAGTCTTTTTATATATAAAAACACTTAAACCTACACTAAATATCATAAGACTTCTTGGCACTCCTGAGTTGCCTGAACTAATTTCCGAATTTCGTGCAAAAGCGAACACGATTTCTTAAGAGGTTCCTTTGTGTTGTTACAAACAATAGGAATCAGCTTTTGTGATGGGCCGTGATTAAATTTTAACTAATAATAAAATAAAAAATAACAATAAAAATACAAATATTTTATTACAAAAAATTGCTCAACTATTGTGATGGAGTTAATCGATTTAGAAGAAATCTGATTTAAGTTGATTTATTGATGAAATATTCATCATTCAAACGGCCGTGCATACGCCTGTCATTTTTTTTGTTACACATTTTCGTAAAATAACGTACTAAATTTAGCAATCACAGGAAATAGTAACCTTATAGAATAAGGAAATTCTTAGTTTGGTGAAGCATTTCTTAAGATTTTGGACTGAGTTTAGCAAAAACGAACTGAAACTCGAGCATTTTCTTTCGTTTGTAAGCACAAATGCAAATGAAACGTCTAATATTACATAGAGTGGTTAAGATAGATACCGGAAATTTATCCAGAAAATTAGGATTATTATAGATATATATTCTATATATATATATATATATTATAGTATATATATATATATAATTATATTATATATATATATATATATTTTTATATATATATATAATATAATATGATTCAAAAATCAATTTAAAGAAGCAAAATGTGTGGTATCGGTTAAAGGTATCGGCAAATTTTGCCGATATCAGAACAACTAAGCTCTGACGATTCCGATATTCGACAATCGAATACCATTCCAAAATCTGACCGATACCACGATACCAGATTTCCTGATACCATGAGTATATGGTGCATCATCTAATTTATAGTATATTCATATATATTCTAATTATTATCTATATATATATTATATATATTAATATATATTATAATATATATATTATAATAATATATTTATTTATTATTATTATATTTTTATTGTTATTTTTCGTTTATTAATATGGTTTACGGCTGGTTTACGGTTCTCATGCACTCTTCTCTGCCTCCAATGCTGGGGTAGTTGTTGCTTAACTGCCACCGGAAATAGAAAGTAGAAGATACATAATGACGCAAAGTCGATTTAAAGATAGCTAACAAGCTTACTTACTTGTCCTGTTTGTATACTTTTAGTAGTAGGTACCGTTCCGCAGTCAGAAAAATCCCACTAGAGCTTCTAAGGGACCGCGACGGACCCTGACTCTGTGCTATTTCGCCAATGTAGGGTTCCCCCATTCAAACTCTCTTTACACACCTGCAAATCATTACGTAAACTCATACGAGCTTTTCATCTTCCACTCTCATTGACTGTTTCTCTAAACCCTTTTTACCTCATCTTTCGTCGACTCATTGGTTCATGTCGAACACAGTTTTATCACACATCTCTGTTGGCGAACTTTGCTAATGCATCCTTTAATTCTTCGCTAATTCTGAGTTCACTCGATTTCTTCAATCTTTCAACCGTCATAAGGACTCCAACATAATATATATCAATAAACTACTTGTCATGGATTAGTTCTTCTTGCAGTTGCCCCTGCCGTTAATATAGGATATCTTGTTATTGCTTCTCGCTTACTAATTCTTCGAGTGTAAGTGGAAATAATTAGATCAGGAGGAAAAGAGGAATGAATAAAAGTTGCATATAGTATTGGTTAGATGAATAAAGAACGATATTAAAAGGTAAATGAACATTGTTATGAATACGAGTGATGAATGGAGGATTTATTCGATAAAGAATAGATAGTCTTTTCTGGAAGCAGAAATACAAAAGTGTTTTAAGCAGATAACAAAGCTGAATATCTTCAGAGAATATATTTGAATACGCATGTGTTCTTTCAGTGAAGCTGGACTGAAATTTGGATTCTATGGCAGATTGTGTGGAGGGACGCACTCATCCAATATTCTGCCTTAATATTTAGAGAGTAATTGAATTAGGTGACTTTGATGTGTGTGGGTTTAATGTATAGATCAAGAAATGAGGTGATATTTTTGAGGATGAGTAAATTAGTAGGAGCAGTACATAGCGTTAGACTTTGTGATGAATTTTGCAGAAATCTGCAGTAATTATTGTATAGGCAAATATCACCTTGTTGGATATATTTGTACAATTATGACGGGAAGATATTGAGTGGACTGATTATTGGATTTTGGCATTTAGTTGTTAATAGAAGAAATTATTGGACAAGGGTTGAGTTCCCAAAGATTGAGGAAAGTCTAGCTATTTTAAGATCACACAGTCCTTTAATTTAATGGAAGGGGAACTGTGGAACTATTGATGAATTAGTTTCTGTGGAGTTGAATACTAATTGTTTGAGTCATGTATGCGGGGTATGTTTTTAGTACAGTTATTGAAACGTCCGATGTGATGCGCTGAACTTGGCAAACCGAGATTTCGATCTAAGGTGTATTTTTTCGAATTGTACTGAGCAGTGTTTGTTTTATCCAATTTTCACATTGCAAACCAATGAGATCGAGAAATATAAGAATCACAATTATATTAGGTTTTTATTTTTTTTATTTCGCATGACAGGATTACAGGGAAGCTCTGTGGCATTTGGTAGTCAATGAATGTTATGTGTTATAGTTTTTGATTCTTTGTGTTATGGTTTTTTGAATTGGGATCTAAACTGCATGAGTTATTAGTGTAATGCGTGTGATAAGAATTAACTGGAAGCTGAAAGCGTATGGTTTAAGATTAATATGAAGTGTAGTTTTCATGAGTTGATTTTGTCATATGAATTCTCTGCATGTGTCTATATTGTGAAAGGTGTTTTAGAAGCTTGATTTTGAAGTAAATGTGAGAGAGTAAAGAATTACAGTAGCAGAGAGAATCAGTACTATAAACTAGTTTGACTAAATGATCTAAAGGATATTTATACTCTTCCCTTCGCTTTGGGATTCGAATATCTGGGACTCCGTGTCCGCTGAGTTAACAGTAAAGGGCGCTCCGTGATTCACGATAGGTCCATTCCACAAGATTGCTCCAAAAATAGAACGTTTCAAGGTCTAAGCTTAAGTTATTATAGCCTGTCATTCTCTCTCCCATAATGTCGCTAAGTAGTTAGTTCAAGGCCACGCCCCCAAAGCTGAAATTGAGATTCAGAGGAGGAGATTTACTCTCTACGTGTGCAGTGGATTACGATATGCTTGGATTTCGGGGCAGTCGACTTGAGTTAATAGTAACCTGGTCGCCATTATCCACTAGGCCACTCACGTCTCCTGGTTATTCTGTACCGCGATGATTTGGTTTGTGTTTAGCTAATCTTAAAGATACAGTTTTCTGAGAGGAATGGTGAGAGTGGTTTGGCAAGGTGTGTTATTACATTAGTTTACGAGGGAGTTTAAATAGCTTATAGTCGTGTGTAAGTATTTGTGGAGGAGAGTGCCGGCGTAGTGGAAGTCCTGTTGAACACTATGGTGAGTTCAGATTTTGGAACAAGTAATCTGAATTTAAAAATTTAGGATATATGTTGGATGAGTCAGAGGGAAATGGATGATGGGCATGTTGTGTATGGTAATAATTTGTGAATGAATAAGGTGGCTTTGGTGAAACATACTAGACATTCCTTTCATTGCATTTGAATATCAAAGCATGTGACTTTATTTATGTCCTGAGTGTTTCTATATAGTGGTTTTACATTTCGGGTTTACTTAGTTACTACCTCTTTTGGATGTTCTAATCGTATATAGGTAACGCAAGCTATTAGGTGCTGTGTGATATAAGAGGAAATAGATTATTAGGGGTGTGGGAAATCTGTTTTCGAGAATGTGACACAATATTAGGGGGTATGTTAGGTGTGATATAGATTTATCAAAATTGAGATATGAACATAGTATGTGATATGTGGATGTTAAGCAAGGTGACATGCGCAGAAGGGATTCTGCTCTTAAAGTCATGATGTTTGGACCATATTTTGTGATTAAGGTTTGGATAGAGTCATGTCTGTATTTGTTGTTTCAAGTGGTGAATGCTGGATAATCTAAGACACTCACTGGAACCACTATATAAAATAAGTAGATTGAGAACTGTAAAGATATGTGTAATGCGAGGTTAAGATTGGCGATGAGTAAGCATGCATAAAATTAGGGGTGAAAGTTCGGGTTGATTGTAGAGTAGGTAAATGTTATAGTCTGGCTGCTATTCTGGTTGCTAAAAATAATTAATTATATGTCAATAGGATCTTGATCTCATATCATCAGATTAGATATATATATCACACAATGATAGAGTTCTCGTTTTTCCCTCAGTCTCATTGAGGCCGTAGTTGTTTCTTTATTATGTTTTTTATTTTTTTTTTACTGTGGAATTGTTGGGCAGCGTCATCGGGAGCGCGACTTAGATGGGTGTGGTTAGCTGTTTTCATTTCAAACTTAATTCGGCATGTCTCTCACTCTTACTTTTCTTTCTTTCTTTTCTTTCGGGATATATTTCACTGGCTCATTTCTACTTTTATATCTTCAATTTTTTTTCTTGCTGATACCTTATGGTTAGTATATGTATGATGTGAATAAATTATTTAGGACTTAATTTTTTATGTATACGATGTTCGTTTTTAGTTTAAGTTAGCTTAATATAAGTATTACAACATTAGCCAGGTTCTTTTTCTTCCAATATTACTTTCAATGTGTTGCTAAAGTACAACAACCTGAATCTTCAGAAAGGAATAGAGACAAGGGAGTTAATGTCTAAATCACATGGAAAGCGAGGAAAAGAAGTCGTAAAATTGTTTTATGAACTTATCTTTTAAAAAATTATTTGATCATTTTTAAATTGATCAAGATGTTATAGACGTATTAATCCACCTGCGCTTATGAATTTAGTATTGTTATACTCTATCTTGAGGCATAAGGATATTTTGGTTAAGCAAATATATTTATGTTTGATATCTATTAATGTAGGTTAAGTATTTACTTATTTTAGGAAAAATCATAGACAGGTTTAAAAATAAATGCTTTTTTCCAAAATCGTTTCTGTAATGATATGGATGGAAGGAATCATAGATGATTGCTCGTCTGCACTGCTGATTCGTCAAAGAGCGTTTATCTTGAAACAGAAGGAACTAAATTAAAGGAGTTTGAAGGGAGATCCCCCTTATATTTTCGAAAAGTGTGAACTTGTGAAAGGTTTTGTTGAAAGTCATTCAAAATTTGTGTATCAACTTAGCTGATTAAAATAATAATTTATTAAAATAAATTTACCCACAAGACAATCCTTAAAATTAGATTTAAGTATGCAAATTATTTCAACAATACGTATCAATATCTCTATGATCTTACTCATACTTTCTTCTTGCTAATCAGAAAATTCTTGTTCAATTATGTTGAATGCAGTTCTCAAATTTTTTCTTCATCAATAATCAATGGCTCATCTTTTTATTCGAATTTCATCTTTTGCATTGTATTCTTAGTGTAGTTAAATTTATTTCTTTTGCGGAAAAGGAGTAAATTTGTAGTAAAATTTTAATACATTAATTAAGGGAGTAATTATAATTTTATAAAATGAATCATAGATAATAATAGGGTGTACGTAATAATAATAATCGATATTAGTTAAAGGAAATTAATAATATAATTTAATAATATTATAAATTCTATAATTTTTCAATTCTCCTTCGCACTAGCGTAGGATTAAGATTATAGTTATAGAAAAAATAATTATTCTGGGGCGTAGTATCTGAAATTGGTGTCTTAGTAACTAGACAATTACGGATGATTCTGATGTGAGACTTCGTGGTCGAGATTGCTATGAAATATTTAAGTACATGATAAAATAATAATTTGTGAAAATATTAATAAGCAAATAATACCAATGTATTTACATAATAAATAATAATTAATAATAATAATGAATAATAATAATGAAGTATAATATATAATGTATATAATTAATAATTAAAATGTTTGATATCTTTTGTTATAAAAGCATCTTACACATTATTGTGAGAGAAGATGGCACATTTGTTAGTAAATATTTCAAGCATGTAATACAGCTGTGGATGACTGATATAGAAAAATAAAGTACATTAAATAGATATTATTATACTCCTAGTAATAGTATTAATACATCATCTTTTCGATCAACACGTCATTTCAGATTCGGCTTAAAAATATAGCATACTAATACGACAGTTAATAATAAAATATATCAATTGTATCGATATCGTTGTATATATAAAACATAATGCAAATATAATTTATATTTGCTTCTGAATAGCTGTCTGTCCCTAAATGAGTAATATCTTCGGTAAGGTTATACAATGAGGCAATTAAAGACCTTTCAAATTAACCGATAAAAAGGGGAAATTAAAAAGGAAACGAGGAATCTTGAATGTAACTTAAACGATAATTGTAATCGTATATATATATATATCAATTATTTTGATAATGGGAGTGTAATGAATAAAGGTAGATAATAATAATATATAAATGAATCATGTAATGTTTATAACTTTGTGTAGATTTCTATTAGTTTATTATTATATGATTTTTTGAGTTTATGTTTGTTAAATGTTTTAAGAGAATTTTCTTTTATTAATTCTTGAACTAAATAGTTATTATTTGTTATCTTACGCACATTTATGAACTAATTGCTGTCTATATTTTTTCCTAATCTATAGGATTAGCTGCACACGGGATGAATTTAGCTGAGTACTATTTTTCTCTAGATTATTATTCATGTTTGGGACATGTTTAAGATATGCTTACGACATGTTTACAACAAGTTTAGGAATTCATGTTTTTTTTAGTTAGTATCTATGTGATGTGTCTTTTAAAGAGAATATTCTTCAATTAATGGTTTCAGTGTATATAATTTTTATTAGTTTTTTTAAATTTATTTAAGGGGATGTATTAAGTCATAGAGACTTATTATTACTAATCTTTTTTTTTTCTTCGTTATTTACCTTTTGTCGTCGCCATTCTGGTTCTTTCTTTTTGTCTTCTTTCTCTTCTCGATGATAGTTTTCTCTTTTTCATCCAATTGGACCGATCTTGCTTAGGTTCGTAACCAGGTGTTAAACAGTTCTGATTTTTATTACATCTTGTCATTCCTTGTTTCTCTTCTGTTTTCTTCTTATTATATATGCGCCTTTATTGCCACTGGCATTTTTAGCCCTTGTTGCTTTCTTCTGTCGACTTCTCTAGTCTTCCCTTAATTCTTTTTTATTTTGTGCTCACGATTCCGCGCACGTGCCGTGTCTGTGTGTGGTCTTTTTACCTGCTTGGCTGATCTTTTTTCTGCGGATGGCCTCGGTACCGGAGTGGATGGGGGGCCCCATCTTATGGCTTTCCTGTGGGGTTTGTTGTTCGGTGGTATTTTCTCAGCCCTGTGTGTCAGCTGTCATGTTTTTTTGTTCGCGTGGTTTTTAATTTTTCTCCTCTTTGCCTTTGACTTTGCTAGTTGCTCTGTTTTTTTTTGTTTTTTTAATTGATTTTTTTATTTGCTTGGTCGGGTGTGTGGTCCCTCAGTGGCGCATGTTGTCTCATTCGTGAAGCAGCGATTAAATGCTGATCAAAAAGAACTCAAAAAGCTATGAAATAATGGAATAGATAAAATAAAATATATAATAATACATAATAAAATAAAATGGAGTTATATATCATTCTTCCAATAATAACTCATTCTACTATTGATTCACTTTTTTTCTGTGTCTACATTAATAATAAGTAATATAGTAAGTACATAAAACATAACTTTCATTCTTTAATGGATTCGTGTTTATTCCTGTTCAGAACTGGGTTCTCTTTCACAGATTAAATCATTGAAAGCCTTAATTTGGTCTCAACTTCTTTTTATTTTCACTTGCACTGTTATCGACTTATTTCTTTGTTTTTCTTGTATAACATTCTGTATGAACTGATCTACTTAATTAGTAGTTGATTTTTTCTTCCTTATAATTTTTCGATCATCACTCTTAACATGTCACGTGCCCACTTTTGGATTTTTCATATATAATTTATTATTAACAGTAAATTAGTATTCACAGAGATTGAACACTATTTTTAAACCTTTGCCGTATGTTTGATCAGTAACAAATTTTCTAATCGTCTATGTTATATAATATAGATGGTGTTATATTCGGTTCTCGGAATTGAGGAATTCAAGCGTAAATTCTTATTATATAACAATTTGAATGAGCTATTATTTTTCTATGGAGCTACAGAATCGTGGGATAACTCCGAGTATCTATAATCTACTCTTAATGAAAAAAGATTGATGGAGAATAGGATTTATTTTATACTCTTATACCAATAGCACCGTTCATTTATAAAATAAAATTATTGTAGCTTGTGTGATTGCATGCGATTAACCTCATAATATTTTCAAAGCATTTAAAACTGTATCAAATTTTTTGTGGATAAAATTGAAGAAAAAATGTTGATTAAATCATTAAGGAAGAATAAGAGTAGAAGATGTGAAAAATCCTATACTCCACCTTTCAAAAAAATTTGAATGAATGGAGCTAAACAGGTTAGGCAATGCATGTTCCATACAGGAAGAGACGATGGCATTATACAAGGCAAACAATTGGGATGATTTGAAGAAGGTCTGAACAAAACTAATTAGAAGCTTATTTAGCTAGAAAAACAACGAGATCTTCCCGACAGACTATGCGAAAAGGGAATATTAAGAACATTAGTTTTGAAATCTCTCCTGCGGCAGCATTTTCTTGTTCTAGGAGCATCTGTTGCTACATAAACAGGGTTAAATGGGGGATTTTATGTAGCTTCTAATTTTCGTTAACGACATCTTCCAACTATATTCATACCTATACCGACGACTCGACACTAATCCTAGATTACATCCATCAAAATATACAGATTAGACTCATTCATATCATGATCTCTATAAAAAAAAAATAAAATCACATTTCCATTCTATAAATAGAATAAGTCCAGCACTACCATACACTATGTAATCTAGTACTACCTTATACAATCACCAAACCTAATTCCCGCCTCGTCAATTCTCATTTACAATTCTACTCTATAATCGATAACTTCCTAAATAATAAATAATCAATTCAAAGATCAGATAATAATACACCAAAGTAATATATATCTAGTCACGTACACCTACACTAACCTAATACACACCATATAACACAGAATAAACTCACTAATAACCCAAAACATACCAACAAATACACCATAATATAATATAATTTATTCATAATTTAAAGAAAATATATAAATAGCTAATAAAACCACTACATACCACACCATACATAACTAATCCTCAATAATATCTAAAACATAAAACAACCATCAAAAAAAAAAAAAAATATAACATCTATATATATTAACAATATAATATATATATATTAATATATATTATATTATACCTATATTAATATATATAATATAGATATATATATATATAGTATAATATATATATATATAATATACTATATATATATTATATATTATATATATATATAATATATATAAATATCATCCACCTCTCCCCAAGACTGAGTAAGGTGCATGTAGCATACACTGAAACAGAATAGTAGTAGAATATGACAAGTCGAAAAGAAAAGCCCAGCGCTTACCGCCCTCTTTATACCTTGTTTTAGTGAGAATCGCGTCGCGAGTCAGAAAAAGTCCACCTTAGAAGCTTTGCACGGACCGCGACGGACCTCACTATGGCATCTCGTCAATGTGGGATTCATCCTTTGGCACAGGTGGGTCACAACACTAACCAACTCCCTCACAAAACCACCGACATTCACTCCCTAATTACGCTCCTCCTTCTCGCCTTCTGCCAAACTCACACTTCTCCTCTCCTCCAGGCTTTCTTTACTGACCCAATTCCACTTTTCTTCGGTCTCCCAAGTCGGTCGATTCCCAGCACACCACCACTATACATCCGCTAACCAACCGGCTATGCATCCATCCCTTTCCCCCCATGACCAAACAATCTCCAATTGTACTTTCATTTATTCTCTTCTATTTACTCTTTTCTTTAAACCACACAATTCTCTAATAAGCTCCTCTATTTTAATCAATTCTCTACACTCTAACCAACGCCCCTTCAGATTGCCCATCTGACACACATTGTGTATTTAAGATCAATACCTCTTATTCCCATCAATAGTCTCACTACTATAGTATATTACTATATAAGTATATATATTTATCATATATATATATTATATATATATATATATATATATATATATATATATACTATATATATATATATATATTATATATTATATATAATATATATATAGTATAAGAATAAAACACCTTTTTATGGATATGACTCTATTTACTCTAACTCACAACCAGAAAACCACTCACTACTAAAAAACAACTTACCCTACCATAACACCACATCTGAAACTATCAACCTACTAAATGACCCAATCCTTAATATGCAGTCATTCACCATCCTCTTCAATATCATCTATCACAACATAAACATTCCCGAACCCACATCCCAATATTGCCGAAACAACTACAAACCAAATTTAAAACCCATTAATACAATAAACAACTTAATAATACGAGGCGACTTCAACGCCCACCACACTGCCCGGTACAGGGATTACCCTTCCGACAACCGAGGAATCCACATTCTCAACGAACTTGATTCATTAAACATATTAAATTACAAAATCCTACCAACTCGAATCCCTCCCCAAGTAAACCAAACCAAGACATCCCCCGACATTACATTCGCATCACCATTTCTCTTCACCAATACCTCATGGAACACAGAGATTGATCTCCCATCAGACCACGTCCAATAATAAAAAAACAATATCAAAACAATAAAAATAGTCAAACCCAAAACATAAACTTCACTTTCACTATTACATAAAAAAGGCTAAATGGCAGAATTTCAGCTCAACATGAGGTCGAATCCAACCAATCCCACACAGACAAACGAACATGACTCTCTTCACATCTCTAAATAAAAGTCATAGATATACCTCGACATCCAAAGTGAGTACAAGAAAAGACCTCCACACCTCTTACATACCAAAAGGGTCACAGAAAACATTACAACCCGCATTAACCACACAAATTGTTACATTGTGTAATAAAACAAAGATAACACCTTATTTCTTTTGTGCATTTAGTATATACCCCAGAACTGACCACACAAATAAACGCCTTAAACACCCAAATCTCCAATCTGATCTCCACCCACAAAAAAGAAAAATTCAAGAAACACCTAATAAATAACGGCCAGATCTGAAGAGAAAAGAACATGGCAAATAAAACGTCTCCATAACTCGCAGAACAACGCCCCACCCACAAATGAAGCTCTGAGAGGACACAACAACTCCCTCCCCTCCCCCAAACAGCACTGCAACATCCTCGCACAACACTATTCCAATATATCCAATAAACCAACACATCCAATTCATAGAAAAATAATACGCAAACTCAAAACAACACAACTAGAAGCCAATCCTAACCTCCCATTCGCTACACAAGAAATAAATAAACTTATCAAAACCCTAAAATATTCTCCTGCCACTGGCCCAGACATCATCTCTAACCTTCCCATAAAACACTTTGGACCGGCAACTATATCATTCATCACAGATATCTTTAATAAATCCTAGTCTCTCAACTATATCCCTCACTCCGGACAAAACAACATCAATTCATACCTAACATTAAGAAATCTGCCCAGAAAAGATCCAAACCTCCCATCTTCTGACCGCCTCATATCCCTTCTCTCTTCCTTGTGCAAACCAGGGTTGGTGATTTTTTTTATTTTTTTTTTAAAAAATCAATGATTTTTTTTACTTTTTAGGCGCAAATTGCCTTTTTAATTATCATTTTGATAAAATTAGTAAATAATCTTAATTAAGTATTTAAGTAATTAATAGGTAGATATAAATATAATTATATTTAGTTTAATTAAGACATTTCAATTATGTATATACTGTATAAATTATCTTGAGTAATCTCAAATTTTAATTTGTATTTCTTATATTGAAAATGATTGAAACTCAAACATTGATGAATTTTGCTTATTATATAGATGAAATATACTTATCATTAATCAGGTGATAACTAGGAATAATTGTTAATTTAGAAAAAAAAAATCATAATTTTTTCATAAAAAAATCAATTGATTTAATCAACTGATTAAATCAATATGATTTAATCAGTGCCAACCCTGGTGCAAACTCATGGAAAAAATCATACTAAGATTCAAACCACCTTCCACTCCACTAATCATCAAAGGCTTTAAAAAATCTCCCTCTACCTCAACAGCCCTAACTAACATCACACAAAACATCGTAAATGGACTAAACAAAACACCCTCCCACAGAACTATACTCCTGGCCATAGACATTAGTAAAGCCATTGATACAATACCCAGACACATCCTAATCCAAAATATTCTAAACGCTCCCTTACACAACGATTACAAAAAAATGGCTATCCAACTTCATATCAGGACGCACAGCCCAAGTAACCAGCAAGCACCAAAACTCAAAAACAGTAAAGTTAAGAAATGGAGTCCCTCATAGTGCCATCTTGTCCCCATTTCTGTTCAACCAATTTACAGCCGATATACCTATCTCCCAATCTCCCAATTCAAAAAAAATAACCTACGCAGACGACATAATAATCACCATATCAGACCCTTCAGTACCCACTGCCACAATCCTCACTGCAGACTTACTTAAATCACCTAGAAACTTGGTTATCATCCAACAGAATGTCAGCCTCTGCTGAGAAATCTTTAATCACCTTAATCACCACTGACAGACACCAATCATTCCTCCACTCACAAGTAACTCTAAACAACTCCATCATTCCCCTAAACAAAACACCTAAAATACTCGGAATAACCTTCAACACCCACCTCACCTTTACAACATCATAAGTGCAACAAACAAGAAACTAAATGTCCTCCGAACATTATCCCAACATAAATTCAGCAATGAAACAGTCACACTATCAACAACATACAGGCAATTCGCAAGAACTAAAATCAACTACGGATCAACAGTCTGGTATCCACTAACCTCCCCGCCAACAGAAATAAACTACAAATAATAAAACACTGCCCTGCGTTCAATAACTGGCTGCCTGAAAACCACCCCTATTCAGCACCTGCACTCAAGCCTCATAATATTTGTAATCTCCTGACCATCGCTTGATCGCCTTAACAGTGTGACTCTCAAGTCTCTCGACCCTTTTCACCCCTGTCCATAACTACTTAACAAGAACACACACCACAACGCTTAAAATCTCCTCGTTCTTCTGCAGCCCTCTATTATGGCGAACTTTTTAGAACCATCCCCCCTCCCCCAAATAACACCCCTCTATTAAAACATTCATACACATTTCACACGATACCTCAACAACCGTTCAACAAATAGCCTCATTTACTAACCCCCCCCCCCTGAAATATCCCATTCACAAAGCACACTCCCGCGAAAGACACAGATCACCCTCTCCAGATTAAGATCCGGACATCACCCAAACCTTCAGGAATATAAACAAAGATTCCAACCTCAACATACTCCATCCCCACTCTGTCAGAGATGCTTGACAGAACCTGAAACTGTTGACCACATACTACTAAGGTGCCCCATCCACACACCTTACAGAACACAATACCAGATCACCTTTAAAAGAGACCTGTGGCTACGCCCGATTGAGGTTGCTGGATTCCTGGAAATGGCATGGACTCCCCATATAAGGGGAGCCCAGGGACAATAAATAATAATAAAAATAATAATAATAATAATAATAATAATAATAATAATAATTATATATATATATATATATATATATATATATATAATATATATATATATATATAGTATATATATATATTATATATACTATATAATAATAATATATATATAATACTATATATACGTATATATATAATATATTGTATTTATATATATATAATATATAATATATATAATATATATATATATATATATATATAAAAGCAAATGAACAAAAGGATGGGTAAAGTATTTACCCAAAACTTTTAAGAGTAAAGGTACAGAATGACTAGTATTGTAACTGTCAAAAGTATTCTGAATATTCAAATAAAACAAGTACTCCCCCCCCCCCCCTCTTGACTTTCCATTTTCTCTGGAAAATAAAATCAAATTCACAACTTACTCCGACTTCCATGGATAATTTTGGAACTCTCTTGCTGGTACTATTTGGAGTTTTAGAGGGGGTAGATTCAACACCAAATCTTGCAGCCCTTGCTGATTTACGACTTGCTTCTGTATCAGAACTAGTAGCAGTAATCGCCCCAAACTTCTTAGCCCTTGCTTCTATGGCCTGCAGAAAATTTATGTAGGATTAATAAATAAATAAATAAAAATAAAATAAATAAATAAATAAATAATAATAATAATAATAATAATATGCCTTATATAATAAAGCTAATGAAAAAATATGATGGCTAAAGTTAATTCTTTTGGCAATAATAAAAAATGAAAACAAAAAAAACGGCTTTTTTTTTTTATCTTTTCTTAGAAAAAGTAAGCTACTGAATGTGAGTTTTAAAACGTCCATCCTGTTCTCACATTTTCTGTAGTAGTTCCTGACAATTTAATGACTTTGTGTTTTGGTTCCTCTACATTTTCTACTGAATTCTCCTTATCATTGTCTAAGTTTGTACTTGTATCATCAGTGTTTGATGTTGCTGATTCTTCTTTTTTCTCTGTTGTTTGGGTTGTATCTGCTTCTTTGGTTGAGGAGCTCAGACTCGGTGCAGATCTTTTCAAAGTGATTTTTTTCTTTTCTGGCTGAGTCGCCCCCAAAAGCAAAGAGTCCTAAAATAAAGACATTAATTTAAATCACTAAAATAGATCTATACAGAAAAAATATTTTGAATATATTTAAATTCATTAACGAAATTTCAGCTCCTCACTTTAGAATTTAGATAACTTCTTAAACTAATTATGGCGTTTCGTCATGCACATAACTGCTCATAATTGGCACAATTACTTATCAGTAAAATTTAATCTGGTGTAATTTTTTTTTTTTTTTTTTTTTTTTAAAGATTAAAATTCAAATAGACTCAAAATGAACATTAATTTATTTTTAATTTTTTTTTCATATATATAAAAAATATTTCTTCATTTTATACATAAATAAGCGGCTACTTCAAATTTTGCATGTATCAAACTGGTAAATGGATATGTTTCGTCAGTGGTCACAAAATGATGATGAAAACCTTTGCATTTCTTTTAAAAAATGACAACCATTGCCAAAAAGTGACAGACAAGAAACCAACTCTCCAGATCTTGGTCTAAAATGTAAATCCCTCGTTCTTTTGAAATCTTCAAGGTCTCAGGCATTTCCAATACCATTAATCAGTCGGTCACTTAAAGTTAGAACAAATTTCATCGACTTTGAAAATTAATATTGGCTTCTTAGCAGTTTTTTTTGATCTCTTAAACCCATTCTTATTTACTTAAATTTAATACTTTTAAATAGTCAAATTGAAAGAACAATGGCTGCCTACGGTATCTTGCCTATAATCAGATATTTCTACAAACAATTCTTTTTCTATATAGAACATTTTCCATTTTATTAGAAAAAATGCATGTAATGCAATTTCCCTAATCACTGCGGTAGGTAATAAACCCCCCAAATTCACAGGAAAGAGGTTCGGTGGCAACTACTAACTAACTAACTAATTAAATAACTAACTAACTAACTAACTAACTAACTAACTAACTAAGACTAACTTGAACTAACTAACGTAATTCCACTAACTAACTAACTACTAACTAACTAACTAACTAACTGAACTAACTAAATAATAAGCTAACTAACTAACTAACTAACTAAGCCTAAACTAACTAACTAACTAAACTCACTAACTAACTGAAGCTAACTAACTTACTACTATATATATATATATATATATATATAATATATATATAGATATATATATTATATATATATATATATATATATATATATATATATATAATATTATATATATATATCATGGTTAAATATTGCATATTAATTGGCAAATTATATAAGATGTAATAAACGAAAGAACATTTAATGGAAGGAGGTAAAAGATTTTACTGCTTCTCTGGCGATTGACCACCACATGTTCATGATAAGATAATATTACCCGGTGCTTTACCACTGGAGCTATCCCCAACCCAAAAAAAGTTGGGTCCCAGAACACGTTTAAAAGCAACCGAGGCACCCTCAAGGCGACATCCCCCAGAGTGTCTAAGCCTGTTCCTATCCTCTCATACTTTTTTGGGTTTGGGGGATAGCTCATTGGTAAGAGCACCGGTTTTATTGTCGCTCATTCGCACCATGCCGGTGTGTTCAATCCAGAGAAGGCAGTAAATCTTACCTTCCCATTAATGTTCTTTCTTTATATATATAGTCTATATATATAATATATCATAATATATATCATATATATATAATATATTATATATTATAATATATAATATATATATATATATATATATCATATATTATAATATATATAATATATATATTATATAATATATTGTATATAAAATGCTTGCATGTCAAACCAAATCAATCAAATCAGTAACCTAGAATAATTATCAGCTATTAATTTAAAATTTTCAACCACTAGAAGACGTTAATTTTAATAAAGTAGATTTCTCAATTTATTTTCCTATATGAAAATAATTGAAAACATTCGTTGTGAAATTTGTTGTTAATGATATTGTTGTTGTTAATGTCATCCCCACCAAGAATCTCCTCTTCATCAAATTCTTCATCATCAGCAGCCCCACTTGAATCAAGTGTTGGATTTTCATCTGCAATGTCTAATGCTTTCTCTTTAGTCGATAAGATTAAGGCATATTAAAAACTTATATACTTTGAAACTATATATATATATATATAATATATATATATATATATATATAATATATATATATATATAATATATATATATATATATTATTATATATATATATATATATATATATATATATAAAGTCACTTTCAGGATTACATTAATTTTGATACGTAAATAGGCAAAATAATAAATAAATAAATTTTAGAAAGAAATTATAACTGTGAACTATTCACTAATTCTTTATGTACCTGTTAATATAAACTTATTTGCTGGTAAGTTAAAAGTTAAGAAAGAATGAAAGAATGAAAGTAAATTAATGTTAGCAAACCAACAGTATTAATTTTATACATAAAAATTACTCACCATTTTGAAGTGCTTGTTGCAAACGTTCGACAAGTTCTGTTTTGTTCCCAGCTACGGAAAGTCCCTTGTTCTTTAAGTGCTTCTTTAAATCAGCAACCTAAATAAGGAAGACATGACACAAATTTAACCAAATTATATATTTTATACTTTTAAATGTTTATTAATCAACCAATTTAAAAACTTTGATTTCAAAAAGAAAAGACTATCATCTTACTATTTTTATAAATCCTCCATGATATCAAATTTATAGTAGCTATACTGTAAAAGGTAAGATTTGATATTTCTTTAATTTGGTCTGTATAAAATAGAAAAAAAAAATATATATATATATATATATATATATATATATATATATATATATATATATATATATATATATATATATATATTATATATATATATATATACGGTATACTATATATATATTATATATGATATATATATATATATATATATAAATATTATATAATATATCATATCTATAATTATAATATATATATATAATATATATATATACTATCATATATATATTATATATATATGCTTAGTTGCCTCCCACTCCCCCCCCTACAAGAAGCGAGCAATCCTGAGATATTTCTCCACCACTGTAGGCCCAGGCCCAGATATCAGTTGAAGCAAGGGTATTGAAGTTACGTCTGATGTCTGTCAAGTACGAGCAGTTTAGTAAGAGGTGTTCTGTGTCGCCATTTATATGGAAGGTAAATCTTTGACAGTAGGGTAACGATGCATTACGAATTTTAAATTTGTGTTCCTGAAGGGGGGGAGGGATGGTGCCCAGAGCAGAGACGGGACAGCATTACTCTCAGGGTTTGATGAACCAAAGTTTGTTCTGTAGGGGATATTTCAGGTGGATGTGCTTGAAGCAATAAATGAGCATGATATTTATTTGGATATAGAGTCGTCATCATCATTCCAGGACAAATGATGCAGTCGAGTTAACCTGCCCATCTCAGATTTGTGTGAAATTTGGTATGTAGGGTTGTTTTGGCCAAAAAACATGCTGGGTCGAATAAAAAATTTGTGCGACCAACGGTTTTCCCGTTATAGCCCCCCCCCCAAATACCACCCCACACTTGAACTCATCTACCATGTGAATGGTGTGAGATAGCCCCAACGTATTAGATTTGGAATTAGACTGCTTATAGCTTTCATTTAAGACAAATCAAACTTCAATATAATTAGGGGAAAAGTTCCCTCAAAACTCCCACTTTATCTCCCCCCCCCCAAGTTCCCATGGACATTAAAACTAAATTTAAAAAAAAAAAAAAAAAATTGAAACTTCCTTCATTTGTAATGTATTTGAAATAAAAATAATTGGTATTGAGCTGCATCTATTTTTAATAATTTTTTTAAATAATTAAATTACACAAATTTTCCTATGATATAAATATAAATTACCCCAAAATTCACCGATTTTTGTCCCCACAAATCCAATCCCAATGACCATTAAAATCTCAGTTTCACAAACATGCAATTTGCATTTATAAATGTTGAGGTGGCCTTTAAATGAAATAATTTAAATGGTAGTTAGTCCTAATCAAGTTAAGCTGCAACTTAAATTTTAATAATTTACTAGGTACCAAAAATGTATATAATCAGGAATTTTTGACTAACTTAACACATTGACAAATTTAAGACATTAAGAATATAGAGACAGTAAGAAGCCACATGGGCCTGTCGAGACAGTCAACCCACTAACCAAACATGCTCATGCAAATCCACAAAGCACCCTAGGGCTTGTCAAATTATTGTAACTACAAATCCGCCAATTTGGCTTAGTCAAAACTAATGATATATATATGATACCCAAACCATCCACATGCACTAATAACTAACTAATAACTAATTAATAATAACTACTGTAACTAAAAACCTGCCAATTTGGCTTCGTCTAAATATACTTATATGATACCCACCCCATCCATATACCTATCCAAACCCTTCTTAAATGTTCAAAGTGAGTCCACACCAACATACTCACTGTGGCAAACCCATTCCAAAATTTAACAACCCTATTGCTGCAAGAATGCTTTCTTATATCAATTTTCTTGTTATGCCCCTTGGTCTCCCGTCATGCTCTACTATGAAGAATTTATTGGTCTCGTATTATCAATAGTTTAAAAATTTTGTAGACTTGTATACATGTCCCTTTGAGAAATCGCCTTCTACAGAAAACATCCTAACCCCTTTCAGCTCCTCCTCATAGCTCTTACCCTCTAAGACCCAGAAATCAATCCTTGTTGCACTACTCTCTTGCATATCTAAGTTTTCTTTAAATAAGGGGCCCAAACTTGTGCACAATACTCTTAATTATTGACCTAACATAAGCTATTCTAAACAGTTTACTTATTACTTGCCTTGCTCCTGTAAACAACATTGCGATTTAATTAATGCCTCAGCATCTTGAATTAGCTTATTCCTTGCTTCCAAACACCTGAATCTAGCTACTCTCAAGTTACTGCTTATATAACACACGCTAAATCTTCTTGTCTGGTCCACAGACTCATGCCCAAACCCCATTCCCATATCGTAGTTTAAAACTTTTGATTTGAGAACCTAGGTGAAGAACCTTTACACTTTTTAGCATTATAAATTCAGTTTTGCTACTTATTTCTGGCCATTCATTAATGTGTAATACTAGACTTAACTTTTTGACTCGCAGATGGTTCAAAGAACCCATCAAGATTACCTGATGCATTCTATAGACTTACATACTTAACTTATAGCAGACTGAAAGTATGCGTGGACTGATAAAGTGTATGAGTTTCCGAGGAAGTAAATTCCTGGACATTAAGTCTCTCCTACGACCATACCATAATTATACCCAGATTTCTACTATGAATGCCACTCCGTAGAGATATCGGGGCCACAAAAAATGCTACGACTTTGAGAGAAAATAAGATGCATTAGGAAATTCTCACAAGACCAATGCGTCGATTTTACCAAATTGCTTAGTACAACTGACTGGAATAGAAAATAAAGATTTAAAAACCAAAACTGTCTTATCATCAAAGATGGCTGAAAAACATATTTTTAACAAATTTTAATAGAATATTCAGTCAGTTCATGTTTTAAAGAATAAGACCAGATTTAGGGTGGCGAAGAAACAATTTTTAAATTGTTTACCAAATTTTACGAACCTTTACTTTTAAAATTATAATAAGCTAATATATTTATACGTCCTTATTACTACTTCTTGCTCAATTAATTTCTGCCTCTCTTTCTCTCTCTCTCTCTTATTGTCTGGTTAAGTTCATTTCTATTTTTCCTATAATTTTTCTAAATCATCTTCCTATTACTACCCTTGAATATTTTAAAACATTTCTATAAGTTGCTAAATTAATTTTCTTCTCTTTATCTCTCTAGTTCCACCAAATAGGTTTTAATCTCTTCGGGCCCAATCGTTTCTCTTTCCAAACTGGGACTGACTATTCATTAAATTGTTTAGAAATGTGCCACAATAATAGAACAGATTTTGTTTTTAAACTTTTATCAGTCAGTTTACTAAGCATATTTGTAAAATCATATTTGGAATCTACATATCTTCCCTTATTAACTTTGCAATTTGGGCCCAGATATCACATTCATATAAAATCTAATTATACTATGGTCACTAAGTCCTAAATTCTCCTCAACTCTAAACTTCATCACCATACTTTTCATCGTTAGTTGAAATATTAAAGTCTAATAGTGCATCGTTCGTTGTGGTCTTGGACCATCTGGGTCAAAGTTATCTAGTATACAATTATGAAGAGAAAATAAGTAGCTAAATGAAATTTTAATAGTAAAAAGTGTAAGGTTCTTCACCAGTTAGGTGGATTTTAACTACCGATAATCGAAACTGGGATTGGGCTTGAGTCTGTGGACCAAGAAAAAAGATTTAGGTGTGATTATAGCAGTAATTTGAGTAGCTAATCAGTGTTTGGAACAAAGGAATAGAAGCTAATAGAGATGCTAGGGCATAATAATCGAATGTTTACAAGAGCAAGAATATTAAGTAAACTATATCGATAGCTATGTTAGGCTATATTTAATAGAGTATTGTGCACAGTTTGGGCCCCTTATTTAAAGAAAACTTAGATATGCTAGAACAGTGCACAAGGAGCATTTCTGGATTCTCCTCTTTCATCTATTTTAAGAGGCGGAAAAGAGTTAAGGATTTTGCTAGAAAGGCGATTTCTCAAAGGCATATAAATCTACAAAATTTTTAATCTATGATAATACACGAGACCTAATAATTCTTCATACGTAGACGCATGACGGGAGACCCAGGGGCATAAGCAAGAAAATTAAGAAGATAGCATGCATTCAGTAATAAGAAAGCATTCATTTTGGAATGGTTTGCCACAGGAAGTTGTTGAGTGTGACTCAATTGCAACAATTAAGAACGGGTGGATAGGTATGGATGGGGGGGTGGGTACATATAATATATTTAGACAAGCCACAGATTGGCAGGTTTTTAGTTACGTAGTTATTATTTAAAGTGATATAGTTATTTACTGCATGTTGGATGTTTTGGGTATCATATAATATCCTATTTTCATTAACGTATTATTATTGACATTTGTATTACATATAATTTGAGGAAAGCCCTAGGGTGCTTGTGGATTTGCATTGAGCTCGTGGTTGTGCGGTTGACTGGGCTGTCTCGACAGGCCCAGTGGCTTCTAACCGAGTATCTGATATTCGTAATCTTTCATCATTGTTACCTATTGTTAGTTAGTCCAAAAACTCCTCATTATGTTCACTTTTGTACCCTAGTAAGTATTATTTAAATTTAAGTTGCAGCTTTACTTGCTTAGGACTAACTGACTTTTAAATTATTTTCATTTAAAGGCACTCATACATTTATAAATGCAAATGCATGTTGTGAAACGAGAATTTAAATGGTCATTGGATGGATTGTGGGGGACAAAAAGTCGGTGATTTGGGTAATTTATATTTATATCATAGGAAAATTTTTCTATTTAATTATTTAAGAAACATTATTAAAATTAGATGCAGCTCAATACCAATTATTTTTTATTTCAAATACATTACAATAAATGAGGAAGTTCAATTTTTTTTTTTTTTTTTAAAATTAGTTTTATATATATATATGGAACTTGGGGGGGGGGAGATAAAGTGGGAGTTTTTGAGGGAAGAATTTCTGAAAGTTTTTGTGGTATTTGCGTTTAAATCACCTGAAAGCTAACATATATGACGCATAAAATCTAAAAATACTTTTTTGGGGCCTGTTAAAAATCCTCCACACATTCACATTGGTAGATGAGTTAAGTAGTGGGGTGGTATTGGGGGGGGGCTATATACGGGAGAAACGTTGAGTCGCACAAATTTTTTATCGACCCAGCATGTTGTTTTGGCCAAAACAACCCTACATACCAAATTTCACACAATCTGAGATGGGCAGGTTAACTCGACTGCATCATTTGTCCTGGAATGATGATGACGACTCTATATCCAAATAAATATCATGCTCATTTATTGCTTCAAGCACATCCACCTGAAATATCCCCTACAGAACAAACTTTGGTTCATCAAACCCTGAGAGTAATGCTGTCCCGTCTCTGCTCTGGGCACCATCCCTCCCCCCCTTCAGGAACACAAATTTAAAATTCGTAATGCATCGTTACCCTACTGTCAAAGATTTACCTTCCATATAAATGGCGACACAGAACACCTCTTACTAAACTGCTCGTACTTGACAGACATCAGACGTAACTTCAATACCCTTGCTTCAACTGATATCTGGGCCTGGGCCTACAGTGGTGGAGAAATATCTCAGGATTGCTCGCTTTCTTGTAGGGGGGGAGTGGGGTGACACTACGCGATATATATATATATATATATATTATAATATATATAATAATATAATATAATTAATATATATATATATAATAATATATTATATATATATATAATAATATATATATATATATATTATCTAATACTACCGTATATATATATATTATATATTATCATAATATAATATATAATATATATATAATATATATATATATATATATATATATATATAATATTTTTCTATTCTATACAGACAAATTAAAGAAATATCAAATCACCTTTTACAGTATAGCTACTATAAATTTGATATCATGGAGGATTTATCAAAAATGAAAGTAAGATGATAGTCTTTTCTTTTTGAAATCAAAGTTTTTAAATTGGTTGATTAATAAACATTTAAAAGTATAAAATATATAATTTGGTTAAATTTGTGTCATGTCTTCCTTATTTAGGTTGCTGATTTAAAGAAGCACTTAAAGAACAAGGGACTTTCCGTAGCTGGGAACAAAACAGAACTTGTCGAACGTTTGCAACAAGCACTTCAAAATGGTGAGTAATTTTTATGTATAAAATTAATACTGTTGGTTTGCTAACATTAATTTACTTTCATTCTTTCATTCTTTCTTAACTTTTAACTTACCAGCAAATAAGTTTATATTAACAGGTACATAAAGAATTAGTGAATAGTTCACAGTTATAATTTCTTTCTAAAATTTATTTATTTATATTTGCCTGAATGTTTAGTTAATTTAAAATTTTTCTTTACGTTTTCTATTATATATTTAGGTATGGTATATAATATATATTATATATATAATATATATAAATATAATATATTATATATAATATATATATATATATATATATATAGTATTTTTCAAAGTATATAAGTTTTAATATGCCCTAACTCTTATCGACTACTAGAAAGCATTAGCATTTGTCAGATGAATCAAATGTCGACTTAGAGCGTAAATATCTGTTCTTTCCGAATTTCTGAATGAAAGAGGAGAAAGGTTATTTGATCTTAGACGTCTTCAGCTGCTCCGTGGTGGCCCTTGGAAACTTAAAGGTTAAAGATGTGAGTATATTCGCAACAAATCTATTTTTAAAATTTTTGACTTGTTCTAACTACTACCACTATCTAAAATTAAATTAGCTCGATAATTATTCTGGTACTGAATTTGATTGATTTGGTTACCACTGCAAGCTTATTTATATACCACTATATATATATTTAATATAGTATATATATATCTTTATAATATATAATTATATAATTCTTATATAATAATTATATATATATATATATATTATATAAATTATAATAATATATATATAAAGAGAACATTTAATGGGAATAAGGTAAAAGAATTACTCGCCTTCTTCTCTGGGGAATTGAATCACATCATCCCACCACCCCGATTTGCGAATCGAGGAAATATACCGCATGACTGCTTTAAAAAAAAAATAAAAAACTCTCAAATGAGCTACCCACAACGCCAAAAAGAAGAGAGATAGGACCAGACACCTGAGGGATTGTCCGCCTTGAAGGGTGCGTTGCTTTAATACTGTTCTTGGAACCAACTTTTTTGGGTTGGGGTATGGCTCAGTCGTAAAGCAGGTAAATTATCTTCATTCATACATGCGGTGGTTCAATCCCAGAGAAGGCGTTAATTCTTTATCTATTACTATTAAATTGTTTTTCTTTATTTACATCTTATATAATTTGGCAATTAAATATGCAATATTTAACATATATATACTATATAAATATATAATAGTATATATATATATATAGTTGATATATATATAAGTATTAGTATAGTATATATATATATATAATATAATATATATGATATATAGTGCTAGTTAGTTAGTTAAGTTAGTTAGTTAGATTAGTTAGTTAGTTGTTAGTTAGTTAGTTAGTTTAGTTAGTTTATTAGTCATTTAGCTTTAGACGTTTTATTAAGTTGTAGATTAGTAGTTAGTTAGTTATTAAGGTTAATTAGTTAGTTTAGTTTAGTTAGGTTAGTCTTACTGAATAGTTAGTTAGTTATTAGTTAGTTTAGTTAGTTAATTAGTTAAAGGTTACGTTAGTAAGTTTGCCACCGAAACTCTTTCTGGAATTTGGGGTTGGATTAACCTACCGCAGTGATCTAGTCGAGGAGAACACCTTTCCAGTACATGCAGTGCTTTTTCTGAATAAAAGGAAATAGTTCGTATTAATAGAACGAAGAAGCTAATTGTTGTTCGTAGAAATAACTGATTATAGGCAAGATACCGTAGCAGCCATTGTCTTTCTAATTTGACTTATTAAACAGTTATTCAAATTTAAGGTATGAAATAAGAATGGGTTGAGAATAAAAAAACTGCTAAGCGCCAATATTAATACTTATCCAAAGTAGCGTAGTGACATATTGTTCAACTTTAATGACCGACTGATTAATGGTATTGGAAATGCCTGAGACCTTGAAGATTTCAAAAGAACGAGGGATTTACATTTTAGACCAAGATCTGGAGAGTTGGTTTCTTGTCTGTCACTTTTTGGCAATGGTTGTCATTTTTTAAAAGAAATGCAAAGGTTTTCATCATCATTTTGTGACCACTGACGAAACATATCCATTACTAGTTTGATACATGCAAAATTTGAAATAGCCGCTTATTTATGTATAAAATGTAGAACTCGTCAGTGTAAGAAATATTTATTAAAAATGAAGAAATATTCTTTTTATATGATATAAAAAAATTAAAAATAAATTAGAATGGTTCATTTTGCAGCTATTTTAATTTTAATCTTTAAAAAAAAAAAAAAAAAAAAAAATTACACCAGTTAAATTTTCTGAAAGTAATTGGCCAATTATGAGCAGTTATGTGCATGACGAAACGCCATAATTAGTTTAAGAAGTTATCTAAATTCTAAAGTGAGGAGCTGAAATTTCGTTAATGAATTTAAATATATTCAAAATATTTTTTCTGTATAGATCTATTTTAGTGATTTAAATTAATGTCTTTTTTTTTTTTTAGGACTCTTTGCTTTTGGGTGCGACTCAGCCAGAAAAGAAGAAAATCACTTTGAAAAGATCTGCACCGAGTCTGAGCTCCTCAACCAAAGAAGCAGATACAACCCAAACAACAGAGAAAAAAGAAGAATCAGCAACATCAAACACTGATGATACAAGTACAAACTTAGACAATGATAAGGAGAATTCAGTAGAAAATGTAGAGGAACCAAAACACAAAGTCATTAAATTGTCAGGAACTACTACAGAAAATGTGAGAACAGGATGGACGTTTTAAAACTCACATTCAGTAGCTTACTTTTTCTAAGAAATGATAAAAAAAAAAAGCAGTTTTTTTTGTTTTCATTTTTTATTATTGCCAAAAGAATTAACTTAGCCATCATATTTTTACATTAGCTTTATTATATAAGGCATATTATTATTATTATTATTATTATTTATTTATTTATTTATTTTATTTTTATTTATTTATTTATTAATCCTACATAAATTTTCTGCAGGCCATAGAAGCAAGGGCTAAGAAGTTTGGAGCGATTACTGCTACTAGTTCTGATACAGAAGCAGCTCGATTCTCCACACTGGAGCTAGCAAGAATTGGTGTTGAATCTACACCCTTAAAACTCCCAATACGTACCTCTCTAAAAGAGTTCAAAATTCAACCATGTGGAAGCCGGAGTAAGTTGTCGATTTAGATCTTTATGTACAATTCCAGAGAAAGATGAAAGTCAGAGGGGGGGGGGAGTACTTGTTTATATTTGAATATTCGGAATACTTGTTGGAGCAGTCAATACAAGTACGGGTTAGGGTGCCGTCGGGGTCGCCGCACTGTACCTTATCTTAAAGTTTTGGGTAAATACTTTACCCATCCTTTTCATCATATTGCTTTATGATATATATATATATGATAATATAAATATATATATATATATATTATATCATATAATATTATTATTCTATATATATATCTATATATATATATATATATATACTATATATATATATATATATATAATATTATATATTAAATTATATATATATATATATATATATATAATATTATATAATTTATCACTTATTATTATTCTCTTATATTATTATTATATTATTTTTATTTATTTATTGTCCCCTGGACTGGGTCTCCGGATCCCCTTATATGGGGAAGTTCCATGCCATTTTTCCCAGAATCTCAGCAAACCTCATCGGGCGTAGCCAACAGTTTTTAAAGGTGTACTGGTATTGTGTTCTGGTAAGTGTGTGGATGGCACTAAGGTAGATGTGGTCAAAACCAGTTTCAGGTTCGTTCAGCATCTCTGACATGGGGGATGGATATGTTGCGTTGATCTTTGTTTATATTGCCGAAAGGTTTGGGTATGTCTGATCTTAATTCTGGAGAGGTGATCGTAAGTGTCTTTCGTCGGGAGTTAGCCTTTGTGAATGGGATATTTCAGTGGCGGGGGGGGTTCTAGTAATGAGGCTAATTTGTTGAATCGGTTGTGAGGTATCGTGTCAACATCGTGTATGATATGTTTAATCAGAGGTGTTCATTATCCCTGGGGAGGGGGGATTGGGTTCTAAAATAGTTGCCATAATAACGGGCTGCAGATAGAAGATGGAAGATTTTAAACGCGTAGTGATGGCTGTCCCCCGTGTCTTGTAATAGTTATGACAGGGGGTGATGAAAAGGTCGAGAGACCTGGCGTATAAATTGGGTTCCTATCTATATAAGATGGTCACGGAATGGACGTAGGCCAAGATTTTTGCTTTCTTCATTGCAGGTTGCTGATAGCAGGTGGTTTCCCGGCAGCAGTTATTGACGCAGGGGCAGTGTTTATTATTGTTAGTTTATTCTGTTGGCGGGGAGTTAGGATACAGACTGTTGATGGTCCGTAGTTGATTTTTAGTTCTTTGCGCGTAATTGCCTTGTATGTTGTTGATAGTTGTGACGTTTCCATTCGCTGAATTTATGTTGGGATAATGTTCGGAGGACATTGTTTCCTTGTTTTTGCAACTAGATGTTGTAAAGGTGAGTTGGGTGTTGAATGGTCTATTCCGAGATATCTAGGTGTTTGTTTAGGGGAATATGGAGTTGTTTGAAGAGGTTACTGGAGGGAGAACTGATTGGTGTCTCAGTGGTGATTAGGTGATTAAAAGCTTTCCAGCCAGAGGCTGCATTCTGTTGATGATATACCAAGTGTTCTAAGGTGATTTAATCGTAAGTCTGAGCCGAGGATTGTGCAAGTGGTATGCAAGGGTCTGGACTATGTGATATATGATCGTCTGCGTAGGTATTTTTTTTTTTGGAATGGGAGATTGGAGAATAGGTATTAATTCCGTAAATTGGTTGAATCACGAAAATGGGGACAATGATGGCTACATGAGGGGACTACCATTCCTTTCTTAACTTTACTTGAGTTTGAGTTTGGGTGTCTTTGCGTGGTGTACTTGGCTGCTGTGCGTTCCTGATATGAAAGTTTGGTAGGCCCATTTTTTTAATCTTGTGTCAGAGGGAGCAGTTTTTAGAAATATGTTGGATGGATGTGTCGGGTATTGTATCATGGCTTTACTAATGTCTATGGCCAGGAGTATAGTCTGTGGAGGGTTTTTTTAGTAGTCCATTACGGATGTTTGTGTTGATGTTAAGTTAGGGGCTGTTGAGGTAGAGGGAGATTTTTAAAGCCTTTTGATGATTAGGCGATGGAAGGTGGTTTTGGAATCTAGTATGAATTTTTCATGAGTTTGCACCAGGCGTTGGCACTGATTAAATCAATTGATCTAAAATCAGTTGTTTCAAGAAATAATTTTTTAGATGAAGAAAATTATGATTTTTTTTTTGTTTTTCCAATTAAACACATTATTTCTAGTTGCATGAGATGAAAGAATAAGTAATATTTCATCTATATAATAGCAAATTAATCAAAGTTTCAAATCAATTTCAATAAAGAATATAAAAGCATTATTATCTATTCTATCAGTATATACATATATTTTAAATAACATTCCTAAAACTAATAATATTACTCAATCTCCTTACATTATTAATATTAGGTAATAATAAGATTACCTTAATTAATTTTAATCAAAATGAAAATTAAAAGGTAAGATTTTATTCCAAAAAATCTAAAAAATCATTGATTTTTAAAAATAAATAAAAAAAAAATCACCACCACCTGTTTGCAACAAGGAAGAGAGAAGGAATAGGCGGTCCAGTAGGGGCGCGGGTCAGAGAGGGGTTTTGGATCTTGTTCCGGGTTTTAATTTAGGTAGATGATGCTTTTCCCGGAGTGGCGGGATATAGTAGAGACTAGGATTTTAAGAATATCTGTGATGAATGATATAGTTGCCCCTTGCGCCCTGCGCTATCCACAAGACACCCTCCGCTTTCTTAATTGGATCCCTCCAGCGTTAGGAAGTGTGACTGTCCTTGCAGGCGCACGTCCTCGGGCCAGTGGCAGGAGAAATTCATTCAGGGTTTTGATCAAGTATTATTCTATTTCTTCGTTCGTTACGCGAAATGGGCAGGATCAGGACTTCCAGCTTCTAAAAAGTCCCTCTCCGCGCAACTACATCACACCCCCCCGCCCAACCTCCTCCCCCCACACCCCCCTAACAACCCACTCACAATCACTCCACACACAAAACACAGCCAATCCACACACAACTCACTCTAACCTTTCACCCTAATCCGAAACTCTCCCACTCACTCAACACACAACTCAACCACAAACTATAATTCCCGCCAATAAGGCCAATCCAATATTGTGTTGCACAGCAACACAATCTACCAATATACTACAGGCAACACCATACACAAATACAACTTATGACGCAACACACCTATTAAAAGAGACTCCCACATTAATAGAACAAACCTAACACACAACCACAACCCAACCACCAGATTAGAAATATCTAATAACCAACTTCACTCCATAGTACCAATTGACTACCAATACAAGCAAAAACACAACTAATACTACCCAACAAAATCCCGGAGAGGACGAGAGAAAGAAAAAAGGCCCCACAGATACGCATACATAAAATCTCTCACACAACACTAGACCAACATCCACAAAACAGTACCAATCTAACCTCACCACTCAACAAACCACACAACAAAAAAACACACCCAAGAGCAATAAGCTTCAATTTAATTTTCTAAGTAATATCACAATTATAAACCCTCACACACCTGCTACACGGCCATAAACATATATATACAAAAATGCTTAGACAACGACCTAAATAACACAAACTACTAAGAACCTGACCATAAACACACGATTTCTCAATCCCACATAACCTAAATAGACATAAACCAAGCACACACTACATCCTACCATAAAAACACACAAACAATAACACACTCCATAAAAACACTAACCCACAACAAAAGAAAAATAATACAAAACCCTAAAAACATAAGAAGAGTTAGGGATTCAAACTACCTATATTAAATAAATAAATAAAGAAGAAAACAACAATAAATGTTAATTAAGAAATATTTCACTTACTTTATGAAATGGCGTGGAAGAATACCAGCAAAAATTTACACGCTAACCAAAACAGACATTCTAATAAAACGGATTAGTTATAACACGAGCATAACCTTAAATACCATAATAGCTAACGAAAAACCAATTGGACTAAGCCGCAACATATCCCTCATGAGGAGGAATATATAACTTTGTCAATGCTTACAATTCAAAGAAAACAACCATTAACACAACCAAAAAACTCCCTATAAATACCTTCCTTCTAGTTTTATATTAAAGTTACAGAAATTTCGACTCGGTTAATGAGGGGTTGTAATGTTTTTGTGACCTTTTGGTATGTAGAGGTTGGAGGCTTTCTGTACTACTTTGGTGAGGTTATCTATGGCTTTATGTAGAGAGTGATGGTATTGTTGTTTGTGGTGGGTTGTGATTGTAATAGTTGTTTTTAGCTTTATGATTTAAAGGGGAGCCTTTTTCATGTAATTTGTTGCATAGTTGAAGTTATTTTGGGTTTGAAAAACTATTTTAATTGTTTGACTAAGTGATTACTTCGGAAACGCCGTGGTACTGATGGAGATCATCTCCTTGTTTCCATGAGGTATTGGTGAAGAGAAATGGTGATGCGAATGTAATGTCGGGGGATGTCTTGGTTTGGTTTACTTGGGGAGGGATTCGAGTTGGTAGGCTTTTGTAATTTAATATGTTTAATGAATCGAATTCGTTGAGAATGTGGATTCCTCGGTTGTCAGAAGGGTAATCCCTGTACCGGGCAGTGTGGTGGGCGTTGAAGTCGCCTCGTATTATTAAGTTGTTTATTGTATTAATGGGTTTTAAATTTGGTTTGTAGTGTTATCGGGCAATATTGCGATGGTGGCGTTCGGTGAACTGTTTAATCGTTGGTGATAGATCGAAGTGAAGAGGATGGTGAATACTGCAATATTCAGGATTGGGTCTTAGTAGTGATTTCGTTTCAGATGTGGTGTTATGGTTAGGGTAAGTTGTTTTTAGGCTGAGGTAGTGAGTGGTTTTTCTGGTTGTGTGTTGGAGTAAATAGAAGTTGTATTCATAAAAAGTGTTTTTATATATATATATATATATATATATATATATATATATATAAAATATATATATATATATATATATATATATTATATAATTACTATATATACTGATATATATATTATATATATATACTATATATAGTACTATATATCTTAGTAGTGAGAACTAGATCTGGAATAAGAGGTAATTGACTAGAAGTGACAATGTTCAAGATGGGCAATCTGGGGCCGCTGTTAACGGTGTGAGAACAATTGATAAAAATTGCAGGGGAGCTTATACGAGAATTGTGGTGGTTAACACAGAAGAGGTAAATGAAGAGAATAACTGAAAGTAACATTTGAATTGTTTGTTCATGGGGAAAAGAGGATGATAGCCGGTTGTGTTAAGGCGGATGTATAGTGGTGAGTGTGCTGGAACGACCGATCTGGGAGTTAATAGATAAAAGTTGGAATTGAGTCAAGTAAAGTGAAGAGCCTGGAGGGGAAACTGAAGTGTGTAGTTTTTGGCAATCAGAGTGCGTAGAAGGAAGGAGCGTAATAGGAGTGAGACTGTCGGTGGTTTTGTGAGGGAGTATGGTTGTGTTGTGACCCACCTGGGCCAAGGGATGAAGCCGCACATTGAAGAGATGCCATAGGGAGGGTCCGGCGGTCCCGTGAAGCTCTAAGTGGATTTTCTGACTGCGACG